>BEXV01000260.1:158936-179150 GCA_003118195.1 Hemicentrotus pulcherrimus | reverse complement strand
CCCACATGTATAGATATAATAATAATAATCCTCAAATTATTACCATGAATGATTCAAGACAACTAATTCTTGGACCATGCACTTCCCCATTCAGAACTACTTCAAAGAAAACTATCCTTTTATTTAATTATTCAAAACATGCACATTTTCTTAAGGTTGTATGGGCAATTGTTGTCTTTGGGGTTATTGTTCTTTACTGGGAAGATAGTTTTCCATGTTGACTTGCAAAAGTGTCATGGAGGTTGCCACAACATAAAATATCATTTGAGGTATCAACATTGAATTTTCTTTAAAAAATCATTTCTTTATGAGAGAAGTAAAACACAATAGAATTACAGAAGACCACAAACATACTTACATATATGTGCACTGCTTAAACAAAACTCTCTGTTTTCTATTATGGTATATGGCAGGACTGTATGATAATTACAATGTAAATGACTTTATATTCTAAAGTCTTATAAAATGTAGCATAAAAGATGCTATCTTACATTTTTATCTGATTAATATAATATCCTGAATGAGTTAACTTGAATGATCTATGAGTACTCTACATACCTCCATCTTCTCCTTCTTGACAATGCGCATTGTATGAGCATCCTCCATTGTTTGTTAGACATGATGTCAAAGGAGGATGACATTCCAAACCATCACCCCAGTAAGGTGGCCTGCAAACACAGCTTCTTATATTCTGAGAATCGCAAAACCAATATAATAACTGTTCATGTACTTCAAAATAAATATATTAATATCTATTGTGTATAGCCATTTAAAATTCAGTGAGTAAATGTGTCTTCTAGCATGTTTTTATTGATTGATAACATTTGATTTAAAAGCAAGATGCCACTATAAAAAAATCCTTAAAATCAAAACGTACTTAATAATCAAAGGAGTGTGATATATTCATAATACCCACAAAAGACCATGCCACAATTTTGTGTTCAAATCTCTTGGAAATGCATGCAAATTATATAAAGAAGAAAACATAAAATGCTAAATCAAAAATTCAAATCTGCCGAGACCATTTGCTTGTAAGTAAAAACTTACTGGTCCTCTGAATCTGCACGATGCATTAGGATGACAACCTCCATTATTCTCCTCGCAAATGTTGACTGGAAGACAGACTATACCATCACCGTTGTAACCATCATGGCATGTGCAGTTGACGTTAATGGCTGATGCATCGTGGGTGCAGCTGGCATGGACGCTACAGCCACCATTTTCTGAGAAACATTTGTTGATAGCTGCATGCATGCACAAGAAATTTTGAAAAAGAAAACATGTTACACAATCTATTGATAAGTATTATAACAAAATAACCAGAATAAGTTTAACCTTGAGTATTGGTTGAATTACATCCTTCTAGTATGGAATGAAGGTATGGAAACAGTGGGATTATGACAGATATACCAAGGTACAACTGATGAAGCAGAATCTGGAGAACAAATTCATAAACGAGCTATGCTTTCCAGTAGGTTCCTGTTTCATTTCATATTTTTGATCTTACTTTGTCAACTATGTTCTTTATTGCGCATACAATTGTTATATGAAATGAAATAAAATCAATCAATCAATCAATTAATACAGCCACTTATACAGGTAGTATAGAGGAAAGATGAATCACACACACACACGATGAAAAATCATATTACATGGTTGATTAACTTCATCATGAATAGTTGGTCACATGACATGTAATGTTGTTTCTGAGCTCATAATACAAAACAAGTTTAGGTCTTCAGAAGTAAACATAATATTTTCAAGAATATATTTTCTTTAATTTATATTATTAATCAGCACCTCTGAGCAATCCAAGGGCCTTAGGGGAGACTCTCAAATTTGGAGGATTAAAAATAAACTACACCTTAACACAAACATCCATAACAACATATTTGTTACTGATCCATGGACTTACTGTTGCATGTGTAGCCATCTCCGTGGTATTGCGGTGAACACTGGCACCTGTTGCCATAGCGACATACAGCATTCTGATGACATACCGGGTCACACACTGGAATGAAGGTCAGAACACGCTCACACAATGGACCGTCTCGATCAACAGAACAGAAACACTCACCAGATTGGCCATTACAGATGGATGAGTTGGAGCATCTACACTCTGCACAAGATAAGAACACAATGTATCACATTTAAACAGACTAGTTCTCTTCAGAGCTATCAATCAACACCAAACTACTGGTCCACATCATCTCTACATTAACCCTGAAGAGACTCCAACTCTATGCCCCCAATGTGCAGGGTAAATTGCATTAGAAATGGTCTTATTTAGGATTCCAATGTGAAAATTTATTTTTAAAACTCTGTCAATTTGTTCCCTCGCATGTGTTGGTTCAAAATCTTGTTATTTCCCCTAGCTTCATAAGAATTGCTCAGGTCTAAGTCTCCAATTAACCAGGAGGTTCAGGCTAGAGAATCTCCCATTTAGGTGATGCTTATAGAGTTGAAGTCCCTGACCCTGTGTAAAAGTATATGGGTTAACTCTTTTCTAACTCTCAACAGACAATATTTCCATACTTTAATAATTCAGAGAGAGAGGGATAAACCGAGAAAGACGAGATAGATACAAATCTTGAGCTTGCTTACTTTTACATGATGGACCATAGAACCCTGGCAAGCACCTCTCACATGCTGTGCCTGTAAAGCCCTCATGACATGAGCACACTCCATTATTATCATACCCTTCATTACACCGACCATGGCTGTTACATGGGTAGGTCGGTCCTCCAGGACATTCTGTAGATGATGACAAAGATAGGGAGAAAATAGAATGACAAATTTAATCAGAAAAGGTCTGCGTAGACTGTATTGATGTTGTTTTTTGTGGTCTGATATGATCCTGTTAAACATTTCAATATTCAGTCTTGTTAAGTGTAAAAACTATGGCTATAAGTATTAGTTATTTCCACATACACAATTTTATCTATTGTATTGTTTTACACCACAATCACAGTGCATCAAATTCCACATCGAGAAATCTGTAACTTATCCGTTGGATATTAAAGATATCTTACAATTTTTGAAGTTTTTGAGCCTTGCAGTACATGAATTTTTTTTATTACAAGTGAGCTACAATTAAACAGCAATAGATTAAATTGCAAAAGAAAATAAGATGGATTGCCACGTAGCTATTGTTCCTTACCTAGACAGTTGGGTCCATAGTAACCTTGACAACATGCCCTGGTGACCTCAGTAAATTGGCAATCCGTCTGACACCCTCTCTCATACCAGCCACCACGAAAGCGACAACCAGACTGTTCAGCTCCCTGAATGTAACAAAATATAAATACATTATACATTAGTCATGGCGTTAGTAAGAAGCATCCCCACACAGTACTTTTGGAACAGTCTTGGGCACATTTAATGCTAAAACCGAAATATACATGTAGTACTCGTTTTATAAAATTATCAAGGATGAGGATTTGTGTCATTTGACAATCCCTCAATATCAAATTTCATAACATCAAATAATAAAAGTCACATCCAGACAATTCAAAGGCTTGCCGTTATAAAGTGCTAATGACCAGATAGGAAGCAAAATGCCTGCTTTAGACCAATCATTTGATTGGGATCTACAACATCAATTATGAAGTATAATACTGAGAAGGCATTTCTTGCAAAAAATGTTGCTGCATTATCATGTTTGTTTTTAAGATTAAAAAATTGAAAATCAGCACTTTATATTTGAAGACTATTTATTATACTCACCACTTGTTCTGCGTTAGGTGGACACATATAAGAACCACATGGCTTGCATCGACTCTGAAAAGGGGCAAGACATTAAAAAACATAAAATTATACATGAATAATGCTCTTAAAGAGAAGGTTGAGTTCTGGGAAGAGGTGAACAATTATTTGTGAACATTATCATTCTTGTTATGCAAGTGTGGAAGAACATCAGATAAGACATGTTACCAGAAAAGCATGGCACTTCAAATGCCTTAATATTCTAAATATGTCATGTAACATCGTAAAACTCGGGGGTAGGACTTTTACGCCACATGTTCGTGTAGTCCCATATACATCTTTCTGTGTACAGTGTTTGTAACTTGACTTGGCAAAATTTCTTATCATTTTGATGATTCCAGAACCTTGCAATACACACAAATTCTTATATGCTAGATGATCAACCTTTTCTGGTCGATTCCACACCTTTTCTTTCACAATGCAATCGCATGACCAGAACTGAACTTCATCTTTATGTTTAACTCAACTCATAATTATATTTTAGTTGAAAGTTTTCCTCTTGCATTTTTTTTAAGGGATCAAAATTTTGGGTAAACCCAAGGTATAGTGGTCCACCCACAGACACCATCAATTACATTGCAGGAGACCCAAGGGTTATATTTTAAAGTACCGAAGCTGTGAAATCATAAAAAACTGTTCTTAGAATTTTCATTTTATTTTTTCATCTTCCAAAAGAGCATCAAAAATAATGTCTAAATGTCGAAAGCCAATTGAAGATGTTAAGTATTTGCTGAGATATGACCATCTTAATAAAAAGATTTCCTATAGGAGCTCAGTGTTATATTGCTCTGGCTCATAAAGTTAATATGAAACAAACATCATAACACTGAGCTCTAATATATTTTTTTTTTATTCAGATGGTCATATCTCAGCCACTACTTAACATATTCAATTGGCTTTCGACATTTGGACATTATTTTTGATGCTCTTTCGGAAAATGAAAAAACTAGATGGAACTTCCACTGGGCGAAGTAAAAAATGATGCCTCCGCCATAGAGAGATTTCACAAACCAAAACAGAAGCAATTATTCAAATTCAAGTTTAATTGTAATCCATTAACAGGTTCTCAGAATATCGTGATTACAAGCTATTATTCATATACATGTATGACTCTTTGAACCTTGACCTCATGACCCTCCAATTTAATCAGTTCATGCCCTGCAAGATACATCTATGTTCCGAGTTTGATAGTATTCCATCCGTCAGTATTGACGATGCATTCACAAGATAGTTTTGCATACATAATGAGCCCCACGACCTTTGACCTCATGACCCCAAAATCTAATCAGTTCATCGGCTCTGCAAGACACATACATGACCCAAGTTTGGCAGTATTCCATCAATCGGTTCTTGAGATCACGAGAACGGGGCGTACGGACCAGAAAACCAGAAAACATAATGCCCCCAGCTACGGTACTTTGTAGAGGAGGCATACAAAATGAGAAATTCTAAAAATAGATTTTTGATGACGTCACACTTCACCACTCTATTGTGCTTAAGTTTGCTTTTCCCTCCCAGGCACAGGTGACACTAAATACTTCCAACCACAATACAAAGTTTTGGTATGGGGTCATGAATTTGGTTCAAATTAACATATTCGAAGTATATGCAATCCTATATTATTCAGTGATCGATGTCGCGGTCGAAATCGACTCTAAAGTTATGAAATTGTAAATAATAAACACTTTATGTTGAATAGCTCCCTCTCAAGGTCAAGATATCAATTAAGCTATAAAACAATGTTTATTGACTAAAATCGAATGATCAGCTAATCCCGTTCGGAAATTATATACCACAACTACATATTCTGATATTTTCATGGTCGCAGCTACCATTGTATGGCCGTAGGAGCTTTTTGACATTCATTAATATTGGTTCAAAATTCTTTATATTCAATTTTTCTCGAAAGCAAAAGTGTTTTAGGGTCTATAATTTCCAGTGCTTTTAATACATCCACAGGGGCATCCAATTATATCAAAATTGTAAAGAATCACTATCCACCCATTTTTTAAAATTTGCCAAAACTTTGTAATACCTTTAATAAAAGAGTTGATTGACAATATTAAATAATTCTTACCAGTTTGATGTACGTCTGAACGATATCACATCTGCCATCCATCCTCGGCAAGGAGATGACCTCCGATACTGGGAAGAGAACACCGCCCTCAAACTCCAGTCCAACACCAATCACCCTACTCCTCTCATTCACAAACAGCTTCCCCTGGAGTATCAAGATGAAACATAGAGGAGTGATAAGATGCATCAAATATATGATGGCTCAGGGGTTGGAGAGAGGTGGTATTGATCTGGGAGGTCTTGGGTTTTATACCCATCAAGTACACAAGCACCCAATCTTTACTCAATAACATTCTTTAGACTTTCCTGTTAAGTGCTATACTTACTATGTACAAGCATATATATATCCTTGTATATATCCTTGTATATATCAGACAAGGAGTATTGTAAAAATGTACAGAAATTAATTGAGTGAAATATTGAGTTTTCAATTATTATCATACATAGAATTGTTCAGCATATCATCATTATCATTAAACACTGGTACAAAATCAATAGAAACTGTATGATTTCTATCATATCTCAAATTGCGAATTGCATATTTTGTTATGTGTCAGTGATGTTTCAATTATTCATGGCATGACATTTTGAGAATCTGAGCCACATTAAAAATCCATGAACATTTCATACATGTGAAGGTTTCTGATTTTCCAGTTGCCCATCTATACAGCAGGTTCTTATTGTCTTACCGGACCAATGATGCTTAGCCTTAGATCAGAGCCTTGCAGACTTGGTACAGTATAAGGGTCAGTCTTGGGCCAAAGGTCATCAAACAATCGCTGTGCGGAGAAATAAACGTTGTTTAATAACATTTGCCAGACTAATTTATTCTTACAAGTTTTTACGAGATATTTTATCATGTTAATCTCCACTTGTATATTTCAAAATCATTTACTTATTAAACTGAACAACTAAAAAGGTTTATAACATAAAGTATAATGTGAATATTTATCTACTACAGGAATCTACATGCAGTAAATTTGAACAACAGATAGTGAGACATACACACATAAATGTTACAATTATCATAATTCAACCTACATGTATTTGTTCATGGAATACAAGAAAAAGGTACCTCATCTGGAAGTACATGATGGGCGGTGAATTCTTGCAGTAGAAGCCTGTTGCTAGGGTCCATCAACTCATCCAGCTTTCCTGGAGGCAGCCTCATGAATGCTTCATCCGTGGGAGCAAAGACGGTACTGTAGCTTTCAAATCGCCCTCCTTGCCTCATCCCATGCGGTGGGTGCCTACCAGGGGGTCTGCCTCCCAGAGGCCGGTCAAGAGATCGCTTTTGGTAATGACCATGATTGTTGGAGGCTCTGTTGCGTCTATATCCGTCATCTATGAAATTAGGGTTCGCAGCCTCTGCATGTTTAATATAATGGAAATCTCTGGACAAGGCGCTCCTTCTCTGAGTTGATTTGAGGTCATCCAGTCTCAGAGTGCTACCTGGCTGCATTCTTCCCTCCCTTCCGTGCCTACTCCTACCATCACCTCTCCCCTGATGCATCCCCCCTGATCTTTCCCAACCATGGATGGATTCTTCAACCCCACTTGATCCTTCTCCAGACATACCACTGGGACCTTCCCTGTAACCAGATTGACCATGCCCACCCTCTCTTCCAATACCAAGCCCATCTCTACCACCACCACGCCCACCCTCCATACCACTACCAGGCCCATCCCTCCCCCTCCCACCATCACGCATATCCTCCCTGCTACTATCACGTGATCCATTTATCCTTGGGGGATGACGACGGGGTGGAGGACCACCATGTCCAGGACGTGGGCGGGAATCAATAAAGAATTCTTCAAACATTGGTGTCAGTTTTAGGAGCTTGAGGAAGATGGAGATGTTATGACTGGTGCCAAGGATTCCCATGTCTCTACCAAAGTCTGGATGCCGACGGCGATTGTCTTCATCGGAAGAAACACCCATATCCTTTTAGAAACAAAAGGGTAAAGTAAATTTCTTTGTAAAAAGGACCAAAGAAGAACAGAGTTAAATATTTGAATTTAAAAAAACATAAAACAAGGTAATATGAAAAAAACTTGGGATGTTAATAGAGATATTCTAGGTAAATCTGTAAATAAAAAACCTGCTAGCTTCAATGTAGATGGTTGTGACATATATGATAGTAAAGATATTTCTGATATATTTAATAATTTTTTTATCAACATTGGTCCATCTATGTCAAGTACTATTCCAGTTGATAGTGATATCTTATCAATCTTTTTTTCCACCTCCCTGCAAAAAGTCATTATATTTTAAACCTGTTACTGAAAACGAATTAATCAATATTGTCAGCGGAATAAAGAAGAGTAAAAGCACAAGTGTTGATAACATAAGTTCCATTGTTGTAAAGAAAGTTATATTTTACATAACCAAACCGTTACTTTATATCTTCAATCTTTCACTATCAACTGGAATAGTTCCTACAAATCTAAAAATTGCAAAGGTAATCCCAGTGTACAAGAAAGGGGACAACCGCAATATATTGAATTACAGACCCATTTCTATATTACCTTTTTTCTCATAGGTATTAGAAAAATTGTATTTCCACGTGTTCATAGTTTCCTTAGTATAGTGATAATGTAATATTGAATTCATGCCAATATGGCTTTAGGAAAAATAGATCGACTGAAATGGCATTGATTGATTTGCATAATTATTTGATTTCATGTACCGGTATTGCAAAAAAATGTCACACTGTCGTATTATTTTTTGATTTAAGCAAAGCTTTCGACACAATTGATCATAATATAATGCTTTATAAGTTAAGAAATTATGGATTTCGCGGGCTTGTTTTAACTTGATTTGAGAATTATTTAACAAATCGAAGTCAAGTGGTATATTTCAACGATGTTACTTCAAATAATTTACAAATTGTGTGTGGTGTACCACAGGGTTCAATCCTGGGTCCGTTGCTTTTTTTACTCTATATTAATGATCTTTCCAATTGCTCATCTCTTCTTAAACTTGTACTTCTTGCTGATGATACGAACATTCTGATTAGCCATAATGATATTACACAGATTACAAATTATGCTTAATACTGAACTACAAAATGTATCTACATGGTTCAAGTTGAATAAGCTATCTATTAATGTAGACAAAACTGTATATATGTACTTCTATAATTTAAAAAGTAACAAAAACAATGCACATGATCTGATAGTTAAAATCAACAAACTTGATATAAAATGAGTCATTTCTACCAAATTTTTAGGTATTGTAATTGATGAAGACTTATCTTGGAATAGCCAAACTCTTGACGTAACTAATAAGACTTCAAAAGGTGTTGGTATCATTAGCAAACTACGTTATCTCTTACCTAAAGAAATTCTTATTCTACTATATAATACATTGGTCTTGCCTTATCTTAGTTATGGGAATATTGTTTGGGGAATTACATATCCATCAAAGTTAGATAAACTTTTAAAATTACAAAAGAGAGTAGTTAGATGCTGTACTTTATCTGATTTCCATGCACATTCTATACCTTTATTTCTCAAACTGAAATTACTTGATATATATCAGCTTAATAAGTATTTAGTAGGATTAATGCTCTTTAGATATGTTTACACACCACTGCCTGAAAATCTGCAAGTGCTATTAACTTTTAACAATGAAATCCATAACTATAACACTCGTCATAAAGAGAAATTTCATACATTCAAATGTACAAATAACTTTGTGTCCTTTTCTTTTAAACATACTGTACCTCTTGTCTGAAATGCACTCCCTCAGGAAATATGTCAAACTAGAAATTTTAATGGATCTAAAAGGAAACTCAAATCTTATTTATTAGCAAGTACGTAACCCCTGTATACTATTTTATGTGATAAAAATAAAAAACTTTTTTTTTGTTCCTTCTTCACTTATATATATATATATATATATTTGTTTTGTTTTGTATTGTTTTGTTATTGTCTAGTAAATTATTTATGTACATAGTTATCTATTGCAAAAATTTTTAATTCAAACCTTTGGCACAGCCTCGAGAAGTTCAAATTTATTTGAACTTTTGCAGTGACCCAAATTCCATTTGATTTCTTTACCTTTAAAATGTACTGACCAGTGACCTTCTGATGTTTGTATAACTTGTATTTCTTTCTTTTTTTAAACTTGTATTATCTTTTATATACATATATGTTTTTTATTGAATGGAAAGAATAAATCTTGAAGGTTTCCAAAATACTACCATAAATTCAAAGTGATAATATCAAAAGACTACTACATGATTAACTACCAACCAACTTGATTACCATATATACTGTAAATGAGTAAAACAAAATAAAACATTTTCCATGGACCTAGTAAAATAAAGCACTCTGCCATACAGATATTCAGTTAAACACAAATGTGGGTTTAGCTTGTAACATTACATCACTGCAAGTTATGAGCAATGAAGCCTGCATCTGCCCGAGTATTGAAAATAATATTGAATACTTGTATAGCACTCAAATCCCTTATGCTAGGTGCCCAATCGGGAGCCATCTAACATCTGGTTTGGTAAGATGCAAATACAGAATAATGGCTTGCATAATTGTATGACTGTTTTCATTGATTTGGATGTCTAAATCAAGTAACACTTCCTCCTCATGATGAATTATATTTGTATGTTTTGCAATGTCTGAACAATCGTTGTACAGCTATGCAAAGCCTAGCCGTCGATCGATTGACCCAATTGTGACGCCAATTTTTTTTTCAGTACACAGAGGGTTGTTCAAGGGCGTAAACATGGTAGCACTTTTATCAGTTATTATAGCGGATTAATTAATTCCATGCCAATTTATGAAAGGAAAATGTTGATAATTTGGATTAGTTTTTCCTTCCCTTTGCAATGATACAAAAAGTATTGAGTTTTGATACAGTTTTAATCCCTCGCACAGCTTATTTAAGAATTCTGTTAGTGCAGAAAATTGACTTAGGCAACCTCATTGCATACCTGTTCTCTAGGCCACTCATAAATTCTAGGTGGAGTCAACATGGTGTCGATGATATATATGATGCCATTAGATGCGTTATGACCTGCAGAGATGAATCTCCCACTAGCTCCTAGTATAAGGTTGTCGTTCTGTAAATTAGGCAATAATTCAAATTCAAATTTACTACTTTTACATACCCGGTATTGCATATATTTTGTTGAAACAAAATATGTCCAATAACAATGAGCATAATTTCCTGGGGGAAACTAATTAATAAGCTTGATTAGTGGAATATTATTCTAGTTTTAACAAGTTCATCACAAGTTATAGGGAACTTTTTTATATCTAGATATTGGTACATTGATTATATTAATGTTCAAAATATCTCCCATACATGTAAATCCAATCTGCTTTAGCGACTACCTGTATAGAAAGACCACCTGTCTATAATTAAACTTTCTGTTGTTGATGTTTACACCAGAATATGCCATTGAATCATGTAATTAGGGGAACTTGTACATAAATACAACCTGCCGATAAAGATCACTTTTCTTGCTTTCCTCAAGCAGTCTTTAGATACAGGTTTCACTGAATATATCTTTATACTTTATATATACCTCCATCTTTTGGGTTTTTTTTAGATATAATTTTAGATATAAATGTTAAAATTCAGAAAGAAATTTCTCTGATATTTTTTGTTTTCTTCACCTTTATGATTCTGAACTCTGGACTCACCTGATTGATACCTATACTAAGGTCCTGGCCATTCATCATTCCTAAGGTTGTACGATTACGAAGATCTGTCATTGTCATATGACTGCCTGCAATCACATGATACAGGACGTACTGTGTCATGGAGTAGGGGTACTGCTCCTCACGTCGACTCTGCAATACAAAAATATTACATGTACATTATATCAAACACTAGATAGGGTAACATTAGTAGACAAGATGCTCCATTTTTCTTAATACTAATGGTAATTTGAACTATTTAATATCAGAAATAACAATGACTATACAGCACAAACTGCATGCTTGTGGACAGGTTTCAGTCTAGTTTATCCTTTCAACATAGGGCCAATACCTCTATCCATCACTTGTGAAAGAAGTCAAGATATAGAAATAGAATGGGCTAAAAGAACCAGGACTAATTCCACAAGATCACAGTTTGTCAGGGTAAGGATGAAGTTAGATACCTGATGTTGCAGAAATGCAGTAATAGCTGCTTTGGATGGCACAAACACAGTGAAACTACCTTCGCTTCTCCTGAGAAATGAACGAGAATCCAGCTGAAATACAAGCATTCATAAACTGTTTAATCACAGACCTCAAATGAACACTCCACAGTACACTCTGATTGAACTGTAAGTATAACAGAAAATAATGACATTTCTTAGCATAATTTGTATAAAAATAAAAACATGTGTGTAAGGAAAAGGAAATATTTGAACCAGGAGGGGTTTAAATTTAATATGTAGCAACAGCTGCTCTGACCGGTCAGTATACTACCAGACCATATCTGGTCCACAGCAGGGTCACAATTAATCACAAACATTATTCAGCTTACCATTCATTAGCACTTTCACAAAGGTCATTTCAGTCCTACTTAATCTACCAATTTACCAATCTATTTTACAAATCAATTATAAATGTCTATTTTGTCTAAAGCATTTAACAGTACAAAAACGTGTGACTGCCTATCTCTTAAAATAAACAATACTCACATTTTCCAAGAACTCAAAAAAGAGGCTGGCATCAGATATGCTCCTTAGCTCCTAAAGTAAAGGGAAAAGAATTTAGATATGTGTTCTTTATTGTTGATTATAATCTGATTTATAGGTTTAAATTTACAGGTGAACAACATAATTCACTAGTATTCTCCATATTCCATCATATCTTATTGAGAACTGGTTTCTCAAATTAACTATTATTCTGAAGAAAATGTCTATGGGCAGTGAGCGTACACAAAAAGTGACGCATCAAATTAATCATCCCTTTTACTTCCCTTTTTGTTTTCTTTTTTGTACTTCATCACTTCTTTCAGCCTGTTATCTTGCACTCTTAATAGTTCGTTCACCATTCATCATAAGACTAAAAAGATGTGTGTCTGGACAGGTGGTTATTAAGACAGTTTTAAACAGAAAATCAAATGACTGTGCATACATGTTCAAGTATTTTTCGAACCTCCAAAATTATTATGTTGACATTTTAATTGTCAATGATTATTCACTTAATGTATCACTTTGCTTGATCCATTTTCCTGAAAATGCAATGGCAAAGCCAGCAGCTTACATGTAATTGTTGTTCAGTCTCCACACAGATCCTCCCCATCCTACCTCAAATATGCTTCCAAGACAGATGAATCCATCTCCATCATAGCCATAGTTACAGCTGCACCTCCTCTCATCCGAACCTAATGGGATGCAAGCAGCCCTGAAATGGCATCCACCATTGTCATGGAAACAGGGGTCACTAGCCACACACTCAGTGCCATCACCATGGTAGCCATCCAAGCACTGGCATTGGAGCTAAGAGGAAAAAGGTGCGTGATTACACAAAAGACATTTCAAATAACAAGAACCCATCCAAATCAAATCCTGGGAGTGGAAGAGCAAACTACATCACTGTGTCCATTGATTGGGAGTGTGCAGGTGGACCTCGACATCAGGGGTTTCCCCTTACTCTCTTATAACAACAACAGTGCAATGGGTTCTTAACATGCAGAGGCTTCAGTCATCCTTTTTGGTTTAGATATGAACCCAAGACTGTTGGTTTGACAGGTATAAACTGAACCAACTTGCCTCTTTTTTGGACAGCTGCAAGTTTAATACCAACTTGCTATAGAGAAGTATCTTGTTTCTTGTTTAAATATATAAAAAATGAAAATATCTTTTAACAACTTGTAATGTCTTTTAATTGTAAACATCAAGAGGAATGCTATGTTGAGAGGAGATTGGATAGCACTTTAAGTAAATATTCTAGAGCTATCAAAGTCCCATAGGATGATTGAGGCAAGAAAACATCAACATCCAACAACAAGAAAAATCTACAAAACAATAACAGAATCCATAAGCTATAGTGTAAGTAGTAGCAACAATATCAACAATAACATTTACATTACCGTAATTAACGGTGTATAAACCGCACCTTTTTGCCGCCGAAAAAATGTCAAAGTTGGGGGTGCAGTTTATACACGTTGCACCCCAAAACAAAAAAAAGTAAGTCAAAACCAGCACGAATTTGAACATATGGAACTACGAATGGTACAGGACATTTCCACACATTTTACCGACAATTCTATCTTGCATTGTTGACATGAAGACGAAAATAATCTTCCAAAAACAACATATGCTGATAGATCTTGATCTAAGTTCGTGCCAAAACATTGCAAAAGTAAAAGAAGGGGCCGTTTAACGACCTGGCACGATCGCATCCACCACGCCAAGTCGCTATTTGAATCCATTTCAATGTATAAATTGCAAAAAACTGCTGGGTATAGCATCGGAGCGCGATAGCCGCGCGGTCTAAGGCGCTGGCTTCAGCTGCCAATCTGTATGTGACGGCCCGGGTTCGATTCCCGCCGTCGTCAAAAATTTTTTTTTTTTTTTTTTAAAGGCCGAAAAAGAGGGGTGCGGTTAATACACGGGGGCGGTTAATACAACGTTAATTACGGTACATCATTATAAATCGTGGCAAGAATAGGCAAATATAGATAAGCCAAATAGTTACCAAAGTTGAAGTCTTCTGTATGCATCTAGCCCCCTGATGGCATCCTCCATTCATTCCATCCTCACACCTTCCCTCTCTCACAGATGAGGACAGAATTCCAGGAATACCATGACCAACACCATTGGGAAGGATTAAAATATCGGGAGCTTCAATAGTAATCATATCTACAGATGCCTGTAAAATGAAAAGGGGTAAATATGGAGTTAGATATACTTGCAATTCTTGAATTCTCTCTAATCACACTGAGTCACACAAGTTTTAATAGCATATTGAAGTTCAAATTTACCCAAAATGACAATTCCAAAAGACATTAATAATGAAACGAGAGACATTTATGGAATAAAAACTCATTTCTATCATAAAAGGAACAAGTGTCGGCAAATTACAGGAAAATGAATGAAAAATAGTGTTAAATGGCATTAATTCTCTCGCCCTCTCTCTTTTTGTCTTCACCTTTTGTTTTCTTGATTCTCACCCTCGATCCACCTCTGAACCTATCTTTCAGATTTATCTTGTCTCTTTCTCTTTCATTCTCCCCTTCTATTCTTCCTTTGCCCTCCCCATGCACTCACCTCTACTTTATCTCTTCATTATCTTACTCTTCTTATCCACACTCCTCTACCATCGTGTGCATGTTCAGAGTTCTAATAATAAAGGCACACTCACTGCTTCACTAGAGGCCAAGAAATGAAGGCGTTGACCAGAAACTGAGGTAATATTAAGCTCCTCTGATAGGTTGTGGTAATATAGTGTCTTACCCATCACTAAGTGTTGCTGCAGAAAGTCATTTGGAATCTGAGGAATTGAAATGAAAATATGTTAGATTGAGATAAAATTGTTAATAAAATTAAAACAGATTAATGTGAAAAGCTGATGGAGTGTAATATTCTTAGCTTAGTAAACATTCAGAAGAAATCTTAAGTGTGATTTGCATGAAAGAATAATATAGATTTGATAAAAATATAACATACAAATTGTCATTGACAATATAACAAAGACCATACACATGTATACAAATGAATAACCCTTCCTAAATGAAATATAAAGTATGTATCCGCATTAAACATTTTTTTTTTTTAATCTAAAAAAAAAATTACAGTCTGTGTGTAATAGCCCTATGTAAAACCTTCAAATTTGGGGGTTCGGACTTAGATTTTGGGCACCCATGTGTTCCGGGCGCCTGTTAGTGTTAAGACCTGGCAAAGGTCATAGAAAACTTGGGTGACATTGAACTAAAATTTGGTTAATTATTTTCACTTGAATGTTGGAAAGTTAAGATCATGGAAGAAAATAACCAGACACCTTTGACTAAGTTTAGAGAAGTCTATCACTACATCATCTGCTGACAGCCTGTCTATTATTTTCACCTGAATGTTGGAAAGTTAAGATCATGGAAGAAAATAACCAGACACCTTTGACTAAGTTTAGAGAAGCTCATCACTACATCATCTGCTGACAGCCAGACAGGCATTGATGACCTACTAGCTATCAGCAGATGATGTCAGCTGTGTCTAATAGATATCTTACCTCAGTAGACCAATTCAAAGATGACATGGCTACATTGTCTGGTAGAAAGACTGTGTATGGAGTGGTATCTTCAAAGTTCAACAACCCTGATGCCTGGATGAAAGTATAAATAAAAGATATCTATTTTACCATATTTCCAAATCAATTTTTTTTAATTAATCAGGGGCCATCTCTTCAAGATTTGTAGGCGATTCATTTACACATTCATTTTCAAGTTTATTATGATTCAGACAATGAATAAGACTACGATCTGAAGACCTCGCCACACTTCATATCCCCTCATCTTGCTAATAAACAATCACCAAATATATTCAACTCTGTGGAATGCCTTCCTTCTCAAAATTTGCTAAAAATTATACTTATTACAAAATTGTACTCATACAGTTTATCATCAACTGAGATCCACAACTGCATAATTCATATAAGATTATCTATCTTTAACGCCCTTGTGGCTCTAGTCTGTTCAAAGCTTAATTCACTGCCAACTGCATTCTAGACCGCTGCATTGTTTGGAGTATATGTTACACATACATTGTTAGTTTACAAGCCAACTGCAGAGCTGATCCGTTATTTGTTGCATTAGATGACCACAGATCCGGGCTGTCAAACAGCCGAAAATAGTATATGGAAAAGCAACCAACCTGTATCAATTGCCAAGCCTGGGAGTAATCTTCAACATCACCAGAGGTTGGTGTAAGAAGATCAATCTTGCCTTGAACCTCCAGCAACCTGTTGATCCAATAATCCTTGGCATAGCTCTATATAAATTGGGTAAAAAATAATCAATTATTAAAAAATTAATTGGATTTACAACAAACTGAGGATAGAGAGTATTGAATACTACACAATCTCAAATTAATTGAACCTGATAAGGCACTGAAACACTTAACAAGCTCTTTCTTCCACTAAGTACATGTACCTACTCAATTCAACCAGGTAAAGAGTGGCTAATACAGATTAATATCTTACCAAAGGATGTTAGTTAAGCAACAGGGATTTCGACCCTAAACGATATGGTGCATAGTAATATAGCTTATCCAAATGACCATGGCACTATCAACCTCTGATGCTGGTTCCTCTAGGAACTTAAATGCACTAAGCTAGGTTTATTTATAAGTTTGAGAATGTCTTTAAAGAGATGGTTCATTGAAATGTGGAAAATGGGCAAATTACACCTCTACAGATTGCTGAGAACATTAACAAAATGAGCAAAGTACTTTTGAAGCCCTCACTGTTGCGAGGAATAAATTAAATGCAATTTTGTTACCCTTTCCTGAACCCACTCACTATTTTGACGGCGTTATTTTACATGATGCAAAACTATGACGTCACAATATGAACAACCTACATCACACATTCGGGACAATGTTGGATACCCATTGCAATTTTCAGATATGGGTTAACGTTGTTTGTATATTTACCGCTGGTGGTGATATTTCCCCTTTTTTGGCATTTTGAATGAGATATACTGAATAAATGATACTTTCTACAAATGTTTGTTTGATTTTTATATTTTTTCTGTCACATTTGAGCATAAAAATCAGGAAAATAATCACATATTCTGAGGGCACTTCAGCGTGTATGTGTCTGATCTGAGAAGGCAAAGGACATTTTGCATGCTGACCTAACGACTCTTTTGGAGTAAAATAGGCGACAAATTTACATAGAATTGTCCAGATATTCATTACAAAAATGTGTGATTAGGCTGATTAATTTACATTTTTGATAAATTAAGTCGTATAGGACCTGATAAACCGAGAGAAACAGATCAGTACGGTTCGCGAATTCACGGCTAGCTCGAGCACCGGGCTACGGGCTAGGCTGGCTAGTAAGCTGAGCTAGATGTGATGCACACATATAGAGGTCAGTGTATTGCACCCATAGTACATGCACAGAGTACGCACGCACAGCTACCAGCTACGGGAAACTTGAACACTACATCGACAATATATTCACTGGCTTTTTGGAAGTTATATACCATTTATCTAGACTAAAGTCAGATTAAGAACCAAAACCTTGCCATGAAGGAGCCTTCTGGAGTATACTCAAGTATGTTTTTGTCCATATCCATATTTCTAGGAGATTTTGATGAAGGTAAAGAGCGTTAGGTATAAATGGGTACGGTACTCGAGAGTCAATGCAAGTGAATCGCACACAAACTGCATCTCGCACCGTCGTCAATCATTTCAGCTGAGCGGCCCGCTGTTCATATTGTGTCGTCACTTCAAAAGTCAGCTGACTTACGATGTTTTAGGGGCGTTGAGTGGGTTGATTTTTCGTCAAGTTCAATCAACTTTTATAAATTTCACTCAAATGTTCAAGTTACACAAATGTAATTATTTTACTCAGTGTAATTTTTCGATTGCAATGATACCAAATTCAGTCATGTTTGAAATCAATAAACCATCTCTTTAATGAAGTAGAATGGTAGTTCTGATCATGATAAAGCCAGCATAGCCTCCTAATTCCTAACTAACCTGGGAATCAAGTAATAAATTCTTGATACTTACAATTGGAACGAAGATCAATCCATTTGTAGCATTCTCAACTTGTGCAATAAGACCATTGATGATGGACAGGTTACTATATGGTCCCTTGGGATTTAGAAAGATAAAACGATATGCTTGATTACATTGCAACAACAACAACACACTACCAACTATAAATGCTTATACATTTCTGGAAACCTAGGAGCGGACACAACATTCAAATGATTTGGAAACAGTCATTTTCATGGAAAGTAACTTTTATGTATTTTGCACAAATTCTATGTTGTGTCAGTTGTGATTTCATTATTTTGCAGCCTGAAAACTTCTCAATCTAAACCACTTGCAAAATTGTTGAGGATTTGATAAAAGTTCCTGATTTTACAGTATAATGTATAAATTGATAGAATTTTTTAATGAAGAAGAATCTAAAAACATCTATTGGAGTGTTTTTACTCTGCATTTATTTTATTATTATAATATGAAAGGGTAGTCACACAAAAATTCCTTACTGATGGGCACTGTTAACATTTCAGAATTTATATGAACAGAACATTTTATTACCTGTAATTGATCTCATTTGAACCTTCTCTCTCTCTCTCTCTCTCTCTCTCTCTATAAAGAAACTTACATCTATGATCACATTCTCTCCAGGTTGTAGGCTAGGTAATGTCTGATTGAAGCTCCTCTGTGATGGATCCATCATAAACATGTGAGACCTGTATCGATACGGATAGACAAAAAGAGATAAAGAGGGCAGGTAAGACATCAGAATTCCTACATCATCTTTTTGGAGCCTAAGGGTCTTTAACATAGAGTTAACATGCTTTTGGCTACTGAACAGATGATATATAATCGTAGAGTCTGACCAGTCTATGAAAGTCCACCACAGGAGCACAGAAAAGAAGCTACTGTAGACAAGTGGCCTTTCTGGACAGGTCGTTGTACCACACACATTTGTTTCTGAGATTATATTCATGTACACTGTAGGAGACCATTACCCACTATACAGGTGGGGCCCATATAGACAGGTGATCACCAGGATACGTTTGATTGTAACAGGAATCACATTTACCAATAGTTTATATCAAAATAGAGATGAAGAGATTCTTTATAAAAAAAATTAAACTGTACTACACATACAACCCTCTTCCAACACACATACACTTTGGAAATGATTGAATAATTACTTTTTCACAATTATATTCTGATTCTCTATCTACATTTGAAAAATGTCAATGAATATTTTCACATGATTTCAATTAATTTTATGTTTTATGGATCATACTGTATGTACCAAAGTTTTGTATGAACATGCTGTCATCTGCTAGTAGTTTCCCTGAAATTTTTACAGAAAACTACCGTACTTGTTGCCATAAGCTTTTAAACAAAGAACTATCAGACAAAATATAAAATTATGCAAGAATTGTTGTACATATCAAAGTCATTTATGAGCACGTTCTCAAGAAACAAGAAAAAGAAATATGGGAAATTTGTATTTAGATGCTTTCAAAGTAAAGAAGGAAAGGTTACCTGACAAAGTAAGCCATGATGCGCTGCTCTCCAAGTGAGCCCCCAGTGGTAGAATTGATGAGTTGTAACATGTGAGGTGAGGGTACAATGACTCCAAGGGAACGGTCAATATGACTGAGGTAGCCGTCCAAGGAAACAGCCTTCAAACAGAACAAAAAGTAAT
>BEXV01000260.1:141294-154340 GCA_003118195.1 Hemicentrotus pulcherrimus | reverse complement strand
AATTAAGATATACATGAAGTCATATCATCACAATCCATATACCAGTAAAGAGATGAGAAGTTTTATAGTTGTCTTTCATACCATTAAACAACTATTTAATAATGGATACACACATGGTGTATCCCTAGGTTCAGTGACATATGCTCTGGGGAGTATTGCTATAATTGCAAACACTTCAACCTTGGACTAAACACCTAACCCAACACTATAATCCTAAATATAACCTCCAACTCAATTGCAACTTTAATCCTAACTCTAAATCTGTGATGAGATAAAGCCTGGAGCCATTGTTGCTGATGCTATGTCAGTCTTACCTCAGTATCACAGTCATGGGGTCTCAGGCACGCATTGATTGGTTCACACAGATATCCATTGCCCTCATAGCCATAATTGCAGATGCATTGGGTCTTTAAATAAAAGAAAGAATAAATTATAACAATGCTAGAATTCATTGTCGTATATTGAAAGGGCGATCCATTCTTTGTGATAAATTCATTTTTATGAAACCAGAAAAATCTGAGAAATAAAGTCTGAAGCAAATCAGAGCAATTATTAAAGAGTTATGAATGCTTATAATATGAGATCATGCACTAAATTTATTTGAACCTCAAATTGGCTGTTTAGTCATGGATTATGATGTATGCATGGAAGACTCTAAATTCTGTATTTTTTTACCTGGGGAACTAATCAAAATATATTATGGATAGCATATTATCATACGTCCTCTAAAAAGAAAAAAACATTGAGTCATAGCTTTTTTAGAATAATGACATTTTAGTAATTTTTGTATGTTGAAACAAATGTGAAAGTTGTCTGGCTTTGCCGGTACTTCGCATTTGCTTTATTTTGTATTATTTTAGAGTAATTGTCTATTAAGGTTGGATTTTCCTTCAATATTAGTAATTTCGCATTTCTCATTGAGGCTATATTCTTGTATCATACCCAGCCTGACAGCTTTGTACGATAGATGCACATGTACTGCCTAAACTCAAGTGTGAATTTAAAAAATATAAATGTAATAAAGTCATTCTTTGACCTTCTTTGGCTCAAACCACACCAAATAGGTTGTTTCCTTATCATAGAGACTATGTTACAGACAATCATTAAATTGCAACACTAATTACTCCTCTGAAATTCTACAATCATGAACAGAAAAAGCATTAACCATGATACAGTCTATCGAGAGTAAGACGGGCATTAACTTTGTGTACAAATATACAAGTTAATGCCCTTCTAGCTCTCGGCAGCACATGTACAATAACATCCTCTAAAACAACATAAGAAAACATTACAACACATGGATCAGGATTACTGTACTTGTAATTCTTCTGTACATTAAAGTTAAAATTAATCCTTTACTGACTTTGGCAACCAACAAAACAAATATTGGCCTGCCGCAATCAACCTTTGGCACACATACATGTACAGCGTATAGTGAACATAACAAGGTAGCATTCAGTGATTCAGTCCACAGCGTATATAGAGTTCTAAGATTTTATCAACATTTCCTTTGCATATATATCACCATACACAAAGCCATGCTTTTGCACTAATAAATGCACTGTGTTTTGCTATATACTTAAAACATGATTTCTCATTATAACCTACTTCACTATTATTCAATCCAGAGAAGATAATCAAACAATTGCCTGAGTTAAAAGGATGCTCCTTATTTCACATGATGAAGTACTGTATGATGCACACAGAAATGGGCAACTTTCTTTCCTCATTATAAATATGGGATTGTGTATTATCACTTTTTGATTAGTTAAAGGTACACTGTAATTGTTGATGTCTTGATTTATTCTGCACAAACATGTGCTCAAGCTAAGAGTATGTATCAGTTATGTAAATGTTTGATCACATCATTTCACAAAGTATGTTTTTATGAACCAGAAGGCATCAATCTTACCAAATCCAGGGCAAATTCATGGAAACATTCTGCATACTGATGACAGCCTCCATTATCCGTGAGGCAACGATCTATTGGTGTACATGCCTCTCCCCTTTCTGCATAGCCATATTTACACTTGAAATGATACCATCCAGGCCCAAAGAAGATACATCTTGCCTGAATGAAAGGAGAATTGTTTGTTATACGCGTGAGTGTTATGTTACAACGAGCAAACTGGCCATGGGAGCTTTAAAAGGGAGTTGGACCCATGGGCTGTTTGATATTTTGGCTGGAGGGCCAGTCAATTTGTGGTCTGTGCGCCGTTTGATATAGTGGAAGGGGGTCTGTCACATCAAGATTCCCCAACAGAATTTCAGTCTCGGTCCATTCCTGTTTCATGTCTGCCAGGCTGTGATGCCCATAGCACTCTAAAGTTATTACCCCAGTCATAGCAAAATGGAACCCAAATACAGCTGGGTGGAGAGTGGCATATATGAATTGACCTCTTTGCTAAATAAGGTAAGGGCTGGGTTGGGATTTGAACCCTCAACTATGTGACTATAAAAGAGTAGGAGAAGTCAAATGCATAAATGACTATACAACACCTACATACTTCATCTTATAAATTTTAATCTTTTGCAAAAATCATACTGTAAAAGCAAGATACATAAATTTACCAGACTACCACATTTTCCATGGGATTTAATGAAAATAATCTTCAAATTGATATACTAATACTAATCTATTAACTATTTACCTGTTCTTCTGTTTGGTTCCGGAAGCAAGTCTCTGGTAATGAGAAGAATGATCTGGAGATCAACATAGTATCAATAATATGAATGACTCCATTGGATGCTGCTATGTCAGGAGATGTTATGTTGGCAAACCCTGCCACAGTTATACGACCCTAGAGGGGAAGAAAATAGAAAATGAATGCATAGAAGTGAAAACACATTATATTGGCCTGGTAAACACGTAAGAGATACATTTTCAGTTTGACATTTTTACAGAAATTAATGGAAACAGGCTTTTTATTGACCAAGCTCTCTATATCTTGCACTCTAAAATTTTTCCCAGATCTGCTTTCTTAATGTAACAATGATGATTTCACTTTCCTGCCTCTCATTCATGTACAAAGTTTCTCATTATTTCAGTATACTGAAGATAAGCCAACCAAGCAACAGAGCATTTATGCAATAGGATAAGTGGTCAACACTAATGGTATTCCTTATTTCCTTCAATTCTGACAGGATTGCACATATCGTTCCTATTTTCACGAAGTGACGGTAGCGAGGAAAATCTGCTCGCAAATTGTATGCTATCTTCATTCACTACCATCGCTTTGTGAAAATAGGGACGATACATGCAATGAAATCAAAAAATTACATCTCATACAATATATTGTCTATTGAGAGCCAGAAGGGGATTATCTCTTTGATAGGTTTAGTGCCATTCTTGCTTTCAACAGATGATATCTCCTGTAAGCCTGTTATGTCTGTGGGGCTTCAGATCAATGTCCAAGTGCATCAGACAGAACGTTCTACAGAGCTACGAGCTACAACGGACACTAGTCTAGCTACGTGTATATACTGTAAGTTTTGACTTACATTCTCAGATACCCTTATTTCAAAGTCCTCCCGATGATAACTTCGAATAACACCAGCTTTCATCAAGTCATGGGAAGACAACTGAAAGAAAAAGAAAATGTAATTAATAATGAGATCATTCATCTAGCTTCAATTTTTCACCAGTGCCCCGTCTAATAAAGGGTTGCGATTCAAGTCCAATCAATCACAAGTTTATAGTCTCTTATCTCTGATGTACATGGTTGCGATTGATATCAATTGCAAATAATTTGTGATTATTATCTTTGTAAGATGGGGCCCAGAACTCTTCAGTAATCTATTGGCTAAACTGAAAGCAGTATTTTGATAATATCACTAGTATTTCTCAAATGAATTCATTGGAACCACAGACACTAAATATCATATATAACAACTGCGCAAACATCAGTATGGTAACCTACAAATCATAACTTTTTGTGAAAAACTAGTGAATCAAGTAGGTACAGATCAAAGTAAATAACTCTCTGTTAGGTTTTCAACATCAAATTTTGACAAATAATTGTATCAATGTTAAAAGGAGATTGATGAATCAAGATATTTTAATCTACCAATAAATAGTAGCAAGAAATGAAAATTGTGTCAATATTCTCTGTATGTTATTATGACAAAGCAAAGGGGAATACAACAAACTCATTTAAAACTAGATTTATTATGTAATAACAAAAGACCGTAGTTACATAATTTCATTCATTTTTTTCAGAATAAATCAAATTTACCTGAATTGGAGCCATGTGGTGATAGATAAAATATCTCACATACTGGAATAGGAATAAATAGAAGAACGGTAATTGATTGAAAAATTTGTTCGAGATAGATATGCATAATATAAAGCTTTTCAACAATCAAAATCCAATTTTAAATCAAATCTAAAACAGACCGATACGCTAAAAATCATATTTCACTTCAGATGATAAGGTACATGGAAACTTTATTACAAAGATCCCCATTTTCATGCCAAACTGTAGCAATGTATGGTGTGTTTTTTCAGAACACGTGATTGAATTTCATCTAAAGGCTTGTTTACATATACGTCAGCAGTGTTTGTTTTATTCTTTAATGTGTAAATGAATAGCAACTACACACAACAAAGGTCCTCCCACACAGTAGTCACTGCTAGCTCTGTGTTATAAGATACAGAAATGTGAAGCATATTTCACTTGGGTTTTTCAACAAAATTCCAACATTCTACTGCGGCATATCTAAACAAGGCTTTAGAATTCCTCTTGATATCTCTTTATGTCATATTATCTCTTTCCTGTATTAAACTTAGTTTTGATGACACATACATTACATGAAATCTGTATTGCTAAATGTTTCTTGTCAATTCCTTCCTATATTCATCACTGTTTCACTTATGCCATCCTCACTGAATTGTCTCTTGAATTGTCTCTCTCTCTCCCCTCTCCCTGCGCTCCTCTTTTGTCTCCCTCTCTCTGTCTCTCTCTCTCTCTCTCTCTGAACTTTCCTCTCCACTTTTTTCTGAAATTGACTATTACCTCTTCCCATTGACCTGTTGAGAGAAGCAAAGAAGTAAGATTACGATCCATTTGTAGCAAAGCATCATCTGCGACGGCAAAGATGGTGCGAGAAACTTCCTGAGAATCCAAGGCTAACCGGAGTACTTCGGAACTCTGTTCATCAAAATCACATAAGAAATATGTCCAGTGAGAGCCATTAGGCATCAAGTCATATACTTTAACACAGAGTTAATTGCCTTTTGGCTCTCAGTAAGCTAATTTACGACTGTTACGACCTCCTCTCTGACTCTGATTGTGCTCCTTCTCCACCAATGTGAACGGATCTAAACTTCATCAGAGAACAAACCCTCTACAGAGTAGCATATGTGACTTGGTTTTTTTCTCTAGAGCACATTGCCCATCAAAGATACTGGGTTACTGGATTAATATTAAAGGTAAAGACCAGTTATGGTCATGTGATTGCATTGTGAAAGAAACGTTGTGGAATTTATCAGAAAAGGTTGTTCATCTAGCATCTGCAAGGTTCTGGAATCATCAAAATGATAAGAAATTTGGCCCATTCTTCGTAAAGTTACAAGCACTATACACAGAAAGATGTATATGGGACTACCCTATATCTCTCACAGACCATGAGAGAAACAAATTTACCAAATATATGAATTAGTAGGCGGTTTCCCGGCAAATTTTAGTTCATCATGTATTAGTCAAAAGATATTCTTTCACGTGATTGGTAATGAGAGCTTCCATTTCATTTTTTGAAATTGGGGCGTTTCCAATACTGGTCTTTACCTTTAAGGTAACTTGCAATAAGAATTTGGGAAAGGTTTAGGATTTGGCTAGGCTAGGATTAATGTACAATGTTTGGTCTAAGAGTATGGGTGAAGTTGATGATTTGGTTAGTGTAGGGAACTGACTACAGAGTAGTTTTACTTTTAATGGTTGAGAGTAATGGCATATAATAATATGATAATATATAATATATATAATATATAATAATATATATATCTGTAAAGCGCTTTGATAGGGTCCACCTGAAAAGCGCCATATAAGAAATAGTTATTATTATTATTATTATTATTCCTTTCTTACCTTAATCATTCCTGTGAATGTCCTAAGATTGCTGTAGTTAGAGAGAACATCCAAGATGGAACCCTGCATAATGGTAAAAGACCAAAGTAATGTAACATTACAACACAGCTTATTGTAAATACAGTAAAGCCTTCATACCAACACTGCTCAAGGTATACTAGCAATGTGGTCATTGAGACATGAACATTATACATAGGTTTGTTAAATATATGTTTCAATGAAACATGTTAGGGAAAATATAAAAAGTGGTCTATAATATTAGACAGGTGGTCTCTCTAAACAGGAGGTCACTAAATTAGCTAATATCTTAATAGCTTCTAAAATGTAATTGTCTACGGTACATAACATTCAAATACATGTACTACTCCACAACAGCAATGAACTGTAGCTAATGATGGTCATCTCTACTTTTAAAAAGAGAATAATATTTTCATAAATATAAATGATGATATCCAAATAATCCCAAATCAAATAAAGTCAAAACAAATAGTGACTCTTGAATAGTTGACCAAAGAACTCTAGGCTTATTGTGAGGAGGTACAATGGCTCAGTGGTAGAGCAGTGGTCTTGTAACCTTGTCTCCATCGGAGAGGATTTAAAGGTGTCAGTACATGACTTTCTTAGCTGTCATGTAAAACAAACCCGCCAACTAACAATAAAGACAAGCAGGCAATAGGCTTTCCAAATATCAAATCAAATCAAATCAAACTGTGAATTGTACTGTACTCAAACAGAAGGAAGGATTCCCATAAATCACATCAAATAGAATGAAGTAAAAACCAAAATCAAATATTTCATTTAGCTGACCTGAAGTTCCTGAACCCTTGGATTAAGATCACTAGGGGGAAGAAGAGCTCTATCGATGATGTGGATCACTCCGTTCGACGCTGGTAGGTCGCTGTGTATCGCCCTCACCATTTCTCCCCTACCCTCTAGGCTTATGGTAAGGTTGGTTGAATCCTGTCATGAAGTAAGAGATAAATCAAACTGAATAATACTACTAATAATAAAACAGCTTATATACTAGAAATTGAAAATAGGTTCATAAGAAGCGAAGCTAAATATCATGAATAAAATCAAAATCAACATATAAACAAACATTATTGTTGAGAATTTGTCCAATAAAACTGTATTTGCAAAATATGTTAGTTACTTAGAGGCATATTTCTATTTTTTTAATACTGGTGCAATCTTTCACCTTATATAATTTAGGAGCTTTGTGCACAAAAAGTATGGAACATCGGTTATTCCACGGCTGAGATCGTTGGAGGAGGGGGCTATCATGCCCCCTTTTAAGTTTATGACAAAACACAACCTTTTTAGGTTTGAGATTTAAGGGTCAATTCATGTTCTTTCAACTAATGAACAAATAATCTTATTTCTTTTACATACACCACTAATCTCTGTTGCTTTGAATAGTAAAAGTCAATGTCCTGACAAGGAATTCCCAATCTTAACCCCCACCCCCCCCCCCCCCCCCCCCCCCCCCCCCCCCCCCCCCCCCTCTTACCTAATAATACCACATCTCACCTGGCTGACAAGTTTTCTGCCATAAATATCCAAATACCCACATCCAATGTGTACTTTAGCCACAATTTCCATGAAAACAGAACAGACCTATTTCAGCACCACTCACTGTTTCTTTGAAAAATAAAAGTCAGTAATCCTGACAGATAATACCCAATCCATTTTAACCCTTTACCAGCTGAATCAAACCTCCAGACTTCCAAATAGTCCAGAGCAGTTTTGTACATAAACACTCATTATATGTGTAACAAAGGTTGACTGTGGCAGTCCAATGTATGCATGTCAATCGGTCGATCACAGCTTGTAAAGAGTTGAATCTCAAAACCATATCTCACCTGACTGACAACAATTTTCTGCCCAGCTAGGGTATAAACACCTTTGATTCTCTTCAGCAAGTAGGTGTCCACATAGCCAGGTACAATGTGCACTTTGGCAAACATTTGCAGGAAAACCTCATCTCTCTCGTCACTTCCTGCCATGACACTAGCTTCTAGTTGTCTTCCAAACTAATGTATATCATGTTACAAGAATAACCAAGAGAATGAAAAGTTGATGTTAGTAATCCATCTACAATTGTTGATAAGTGGGTAGATAAAAAAAGCCTTGATGAACTTCCCTTTTCTTGTTTTACAATATCTTACTTTGTTTGTTTCGCTTTACATTTTCTAGTGGTTTGTAATTCAATAGTATAATACCCCAAGAATATATGCATCAATCTATTTTTTTACAATGTAGTCAATAAAATAATATTTTTTAGTATAGTTCTGTAACAATCAACAACTTGAGCCAATTCTATATGCAGCTTACAGACTGTTATAAATATGTCTGCTCTGACTTGGCAATTCTCAAATGTTGAGCAAAATTTGCCTTATAAAAACTTATTATACTGGATAGTGTAGAATATATATTTTAAAGGCAAATAAATGCCCCTAGATATATCCCAGCATCCTGAATAAATGTAAGTACATCATACATCTGAGAAGGCTTCATCGACAGGCATGAAGACAGTATAGAAGACATCTCTATCCCTCAGCCATTGATGCTTGGACGATGCCTCTAGGAGCTGCAGAGATTCTGTGAGCCTTCCTTCTAAGTCTTCGTCTTCTCCATTAAGGTGTTCCAATCTCTGAAAGCAATCAATTTGAAAATGTAGAGCAGAAATTAAGAATTTTATTTCTGACCAAAAATCATAAACCCTTACTAAACTACAGTGTAGTTGTAAACTATTTACACATGTTTAGGTTTTAGTGTGTAGTTGGTTCACAACTAGGCTTAGTAAGGTTTTATGAATGCCTCAGTCCCAATGACAAAACCTTGGTTCCGAGACAAAGGTCATTACTGCAGCATAAACAGTCACTCTTCTAATGATTTTGATATCATAACAAGTCTAATTGCTCTCTCGTGATAAAATTAAAACACAGTAGATAGCTAGAAAACAGCTTTCATTGTAGCCTACAGTATTATACATTCACTTATTAATCTCACCTCAATGATATTTCCATAGCACACACTGCCATTGCCTACATAGCCTGAGCTACACTGGCAAAGCACTTGTTCTGGGCTTACAGTCACGCATTCTGCACCATTTGGACAAGATCTCCGGGTAGTATTGTCCTGACATTCATCACGAAAACATCCTTCTTGGAACTCTGAGTATCCAGGCTCGCATTCACAGTGGTACTAGAATACAAACAAAAGGAGAAAAAAATGAGATCTATAATTCATATCACAATTTTGATTCATAATTATCAATTCTGTTCTGTTAACCCCTCCTATGGGGATATGCCACTGTGTTTTAAAAAAAAATTCATAGATACACATTTCCAAGTTAAATTTGGACTTTAATGTTAGTTTCATTGTTAAATCCTGCACAAAATATCTTCCATGAGAATAAACTTCAAAGTGAAAGAATCTGTTACATTTTGAGGAAGAAATTCATAGCAATTCTTCATCCATACACATTGTTCAATACTCTTAAGCTAGGTTTGCAGCCCATGGCGGGGGAGTGATAAAGAAGAATAATTGTAAAATTCTATTAGGAAAGTTGTTGAACAAAAGTCTTTCGTTTCAAGTGTAGACAGGTTGTAGAATATGAAGAAACTAAGATTTAGGGGGAAACAAAATATTTGAATTTTTTTCTTTTCCTTCCGTATCATTTTTTCATTCCTAGACCAAATTTCTTATTTTGACCATACATTCTGTGTAGGACTGTTTATAAATCATTTGTTTCTAGCCAGAAGGAGCTAAAATCATAGACTATAATACAGAGTTAAAGCCCTTTTGACTCAGAACAGACGAAATCATCTGCATGGAGCAACAATGAGTTGAACATACATTAAAGGCCTGCAAGGCTCCAAATATATGAAATTACCTGGTTTGGACCATCATATAAACAGAGAAAAGCACTGCTGGGACAGCGATAAGAGTCGTCAAGGCAAGGGTTGATGGGAGAGCATTCCCAACCATCGATATAGTATCCTTCTAAACATTTGCAATAGGTCTTGTCATCAGACCATGAAAGCCACTGACATTGAGCATCATGACAGTCAGGGTTATATTTGCATTCTGGTACATGTTTTTCTAAAGAGAGAGAAAGAAAAAAGACACAATATTCAGAGTGTGTTAAACTCAACATTGGGATTATTATAATTTTCACCAATATGTGAAAAGCTACTTGAACACTTTAATTTCTAAAGATATGTATCACAATGTACATTTAAAAATTTTAATACAGGCACTTCAATTTATAACATGTTCATTTGTCATACAAATTGTATTTAAATGATCATCCCTCACATCAATTAAGTTCAATTAAAAAATAATTCAAAACCTCTATTGACCTTATTAATGATCCAACTCACCCGAAAGGCAACAAATTATCTTTAGTGTTTAATTAGGGACTTACAAACTTTTTTGAGAGATAATGTACATGTAGCTTAATTATCAGTTGAGTATTCTAACATAGGTGCTAATCATGTAGTAGTAGTAGAAGTCGTGTTACTCGCAGTAAGTAGTAGCAGTAGTAGTAGTAGTAGTAGTAGAAGACGGGACTCCTCCCCTGGTGCTCAAGGAGGGGGGGCGCCATTTTCTAATTTATGTAGGAAAAAAAAGGGGGAAAAAATTAGTGCTCACTACTCCACCCCCCCCCCCTGCTTATTCACTGGCTGGCTGTTTAACCGCTAACTATTTTCTCACGAATTGGGCCCCTCTTTGGCCCCCTCCCCTGCACCATTACCAGCAGCAGCAGGAGTACTAGTAGAAATATCATCATGAAGCTCACCTGGACAAGGGTCTCCACTACATATCTCACAAGCTGTGCCGGTATACCCATCATCACAGGTACACCTTCCTGTTCCATTCCTACCACTATCACATTGTCCATGGGATGAGCAAGGGTGCGATGAGCCACCAGGACATTCTATGTGGATAATTAATTCACAAGGTAAACAAATCTAAGAGTCATTAGAGAGATATATAGTCAATCTAGGGATCAAAGTGAAAATATAATTTTGTTAACATAAAGAGCATTTTAGATTTCACTACAATTCAATATGCATTTCCAAAGTGTATTGGAAGTCATAAATCAGCATTGTCATCATCAAAATAACCAAATATGGTTCAAATAATTACTTCTAATTCAATTTTCTGAGCCAACACTATCAATCTTTATACACATAGAATTAAAGGGTGACTTAATTACATATTCATGTTGACTTTTGTTGATCTGAATAATATATACATCACATATCTTTTGACAGTTTGATGTACATTTATGTCACATATTTTATGTTATTTTTTCTAATACTTTTCTTCTAGCTAAGCTCCACCCCTAAAAGAAAACCCTTCAAAAGCAAATGACTTCTGTGACATCACCATGCCAGTCATTCATCAGTCAGCTATAGAATCTAGATCGATGAACAAAAGACATTGGATTGGTATACACGTCCCTTCCCAAGTTCCCATCAACTGACCACCTGTTCACAATATATAGCATTGGTGTTTTGATACAATTAATGCCCACTCACAAAATTCAATTACATTTCAAGCAGTTGCTATGTCAGAAATCCCCAAGAAACTAATAATATCTAAAATAAAACAAAGATACCTGAGCAGAGAGGTCCCCAATAACCCAAACAGCATTCCCTCAAACTCAAATTCAAATCTGTATCGGCACACTCAAAGTTGCATCCATCAAAACTGAACACAGACGACAAGGCACTTTGAAAGGTACATCCTCGAATCGCATCACTGACTGGTCGACTATGATGAGGACATGCATTTTCCTTAAAGTCTTCACCATGCTCACTAGATCTAGTTACAGCACACATTGTGCACGACGAATTGAAAGTATTTGATTCTATACTGTCTGTGAGCTTAGCGCAGATGTTTAAACTTGGCGCCGTAGATATGGACCCACTTGTTGATGAGCGTGTGTCGCGGGACAGCACGGCATGGTTGGCATCCACTTTCCCCTGCCTGTGTAAGACTGAGCTCCGTGATGCTAACGAAGCTTGCGGATTTACAGGAAATACAATTACTATTATCATAAAATAGTCAATAAATATTTTGATTACACCACTCTGATCCATTGTAAAAAGTAATAATAGTAGCAACAATCTATAATGAAGAAAAAATCATAACTAGTATAGAGGACGGTAGCCAAGCCGGGTTCAGAGAGTCAAAACAAGTCATCCAATAAATCTGTGTTGGTACGTGTTTACAAATTAACGTTGTGTGTGCATACTCCGGTGCATACTATAGTACTATGTGTGAACGTTCTGATCTGTATCTGAAAATGAGGGCGAAGGTACTAGGTGAGGGAGGGCTGGGGTATCCAAGTACACCCCTCTCCCCTCCCCTTCTCCACGTTAACATTTTTCTTAATGAATATTTATCAAGAAGGAATAGAAAAAGCTAAAGAAGACAAAGTATTATTATTTCAAAGAAGAGATCGTATAGGGATGTGGTGCCGTATGGTCGATCAATACGAATCATTGATGAATAGGCCGTGTCATTTCTTTATTTGACTTTCTTTCACCTTGACTCTCCTGCGTTTTTTAACACTTTCCACTCATTTGAGGTCACAATCTCCCCCAATCATGCATCAGCGCCATTAATATTTCCAAAGTAGTACGATTTAATAGTCACTAAAAACAGTAGGCCTGTATAGAACGACCCGGTTACCTATATTCCGTTGTCCACAATGTAAACAAAATGGTGTATGCCTACTTACAGAGGGTGAAAGAGTACTGTAAAGATTACTGGCTAAATCGAAATATTACATTCAAGGGCGTATCCAGGATTGTTTAAGGGGAGGTGTTTTTTGCCCAATTCGTGAGAAATATTTAGCTGCGAATCAGCCAGCCAGACACAGATACAGGGTCTCTTTAAAATCCTAAAACACTCTTGCGAATGGGGGGGGGGGGGGGGGGG
>BEXV01000260.1:87984-108429 GCA_003118195.1 Hemicentrotus pulcherrimus | reverse complement strand
CCCCCCCCCCCCCCAAGAAAAATAATTCAGTTGTCTTTTTGGGAATATAGAAAATCTCAAGAGGGGCACATTTTGTCTGTTGTTTTCGCGGAATTCGGGAAGTTTTCTGAAAACCCTCCCTCTCCAAAAGTAAACAGTTATCAGATTTATCAAGTGCCCTTTGAATAGAGAGTTTGAACATGGAACATATTTTATATTTAGTGTGCCTGATAAGGTACGTATGGGGTGTGGGTCAATGTGCCCCATAGAATATCATAAGAGACAGTTGTAACACGCGCATACGCTTGCCCGCTCAGAGGTCATTTTTGGTGCACCAAAAAGTTCCCTTTCACATGTAATCTTTGTGGAGGCAACTATTTGGGTCGACTTTAAATTTGACTTATGGAAAGGCTATGATGTGCCCTCCTAACTACGCCACCGATTCTATGCAGTTGAGGGGAAATATGCATAGTGCCGAATTGTGCACTATTTTATGCTGTTTGTTTTCTCCATGTCACTAGTTTGACTTCTATCGACTTTTAACGTAGGCTAAAAGAAGTGAAACATTACAGACTTATTGTATTTTGTGATTTAAATGTTGCGATTATCCATTTCTGAAACTGCATAAATTAATTTTGAACCCACCCGCTCGATTGCTTCTATTGTTTAAATAAAGATCATTAAAAAAATTTGTAAATTTAACGGATCGAAGCTAACCCTTTTGGGGTTAGGTAAGCTTATATGAATAATTGAAGATGAGTACTATATACGATTCTTTCTTGGAAATTTGGTGGCTCTGAAAAGAGCCGTTTGGTGTAAATATGGTGAAGACCAATTTACTTGGAGGTGGTGTACTTGGTGACAGCCTTGGTGCCCTCAGAGACGGCGTGCTTGGCCAGCTCTCCGGGGAGGAGGAGACGGACAGCGGTCTGGATCTCACGGCTTCTGATGGTGGACTTCTTGTTGTAGTGGGCAAGACGGGAAGCCTCACCGGCGATGCGCTGGAAGACGTCGTTGACGAAGCTGTTCATGATGGACATGGCCTTGCTGGAGATGCCAGTGTCGGGGTGCACCTGCTTCAGAACCTTGTAGATGTAGATTCCGTAGCTTTCCTTTCGCTTACGGCGACGGGTCTTGGAGGCGCCACTTGGGCGTCCCTTGGCCTTTCCGGCCTTCTTGGCTCCCTTTCCGCTAGTTTGCTTGGCAGGCATGATGATTAGTTAATTGTGTCTAGTAGATCAACTAAAGACAACCAGAGAGCCACTCTCTATTTATGAAGACTCCCGGGACCGTCTACGCATGGTTGCGTTGTTTAAACTTCGCGGGAATCCAAATCGTATGCAAATGAAGGACCGTCCCGGAAAGCGGTCGATTTTGATCAATGCCTAAACCTTCGTGGGTGATGTTTATCCGTTACCACTGTCATAAACTCGGTCAACATTTAGTAGACCAACTGAAATTCATCCAAACTAAAAGGCATTTATAGCAGTGAATGAGTAATAGTAATGGTGAAATTGTAAAACAGGGATTGTTAGATTAGATCACCCATGCGAACTTGCAAAGTAATATATTTTTGAAAAATTATAATTGAATAATCTTGTTAATTGCATCATAATTTAATGAATAGCTTTATTATGCTACAATAACAAGCTCCTTTAACAGTATACTATTATTTTGTGAATAGTAATGCTCTTCTTCACCCCGAGATACTTTGTTTGTTATTTTGTTTCGACTGCAGAAAATGTCAGACTTTATAATGTGTACTTGCCATGCACTAATATGTAAACTATGCCAAGCAGTCTGTCTTCAGGTTCGTTTAGTTGTACTTGTCATGAAGAAGAGATGAGCAACAATTTTGTCCTACTTTGACAAAAGAAATCTACTATCATCTAAAACATGCCAAAAATGATAGGAAAACCTTAAATAAAAAAAAGACAGAACAAATGACAATAATATTAAGCATCTACTCAAACACCTGTTCATATTTTACATTGTATGTATTACTCAAACAGTATGGAAAGGTTTTTGTGTCATACGGTGGGAATTTAGTAAAGACGTGTTAGAGTTATATCGTGATCAACAAAAATCATGTAGAATTAATTCATGCAATTTGATAGTTGGTTCTTTTGGGTTAAACTAGGAGATACAAATATATTTGAGAGAGCTGACGTTCATTGCAAAGCATGAATTACTTTAGGTGGCGCCTAATTTTTTACGCGGGTTTTTTTTAAGGGGTGGTTCATTTCTAAAGAGGACGCTGTGGGGGATGTTTTGGTTCGTATGAATGAATGAGTGCGTTACAAGTGTTTTTGGAAAGCGCGGTATATGCAAACGACATTTTACGGTGATCCCGATCGATTTCGATCGGTAACCACAACTGATATAGTAAGCGAGGAAATTCATGGTTAGGGATTCATTGATCGCTTTGCTGCCAATTCCGGTCACCTGTAGAAGGTATAAATAGCGTAGCGCGAGATTCAAATCATAGTCTGTTCTAGTTCTCAACAACGACAACATCTAAATTCAATCATCATGTCTGGACGTGGTAAGGGCGCTAAATCCAAGAGCAAGGCCAAGAGCCGCTCATCCCGTGCAGGGCTTCAGTTCCCTGTTGGCCGTGTGCACCGTTTCTTGAAGAAGGGCAACTACGGCTCCCGCGTCGGTGCTGGTGCCCCCGTGTACCTTGCTGCCGTGCTCGAGTACCTGACCGCTGAGATCCTCGAGCTCGCTGGCAACGCCGCCCGCGACAACAAGAAGAGCAGGATCATCCCCCGTCACCTTCAGCTCGCCGTCCGTAACGACGAGGAGCTCAACAAGCTTCTTGGTGGAGTTACCATCGCCCAAGGTGGTGTCCTCCCCAACATCCAGGCTGTCCTCCTCCCCAAGAAGAAGTAAATTGTTCATCTCACCTTGTGAACTCAAACGGCTCTTTTCAGAGCCACCAAACCTCTAAGAAAGAAATGAACGATGAAACTCACTAGTCTTTACTAGACCCATATATTATATTGCAATATTCACACGATACACCCTTTTCTTTTCTCTTTATTAAAAAAAGTTTATTGCTAAATCGTAGTAACACACTCAGTTACAAAAAATGCTGGTTTCTGATTCAAAATGTCGTTGCAGACACACACTTACTGAATTTTTGTCATATCTTTTACATAAAGCCGACATAAAGTATAAACGATAACATGAAACATTTTGATTTTAAAAAACTTGACAAAATCACCATTAGTCTTGTTTACAATGACAGTATTCACCATTTCGCATCGCAATCATCGCCCACATATCTTTTGAATTTCAATGTTGTACAAGTAACATGATTTACCATGTATTAATATATTTTCTCTCTTGATCAAAATTATATGGGTGGAATAATTCCCCGTTGTTAAGAGACATTATTACATTGATTAATAAAGTAGTTTCCCTATATAATACCAAACATAGTGAAGGGATTTCTAAGTGGTTTGACCTAGTAATTATACACTTTTTGCCCCAGTAAAATACTTCCGTTGCATTTCGAAAACAAAACATAATGTTCTTTGGAAGATTATAATACGTTTACGCTTTCTATATAATGACCCTGCCTCTTAATCCGAGCGAGAGAATGCGAGGTCAGGTTTTAAGTTGTAAAACGCCCAAATTTGATATGCATATCCCCAAATCCTATAAAGGAATGGAATAACAGTAATAACGGGAAAAACAAAAACAAATTACTTTGTGCAGGTTGTATGGTCATAATGTGAGGGCTGTGCCCGGCCGGGGGGGGGGGGGGTCTTCCTGCTATCTTCGTATCATATTATTGTTTCCAGCCTTTATTTCTTCCTCTCTGTTTTACTGCCTTTTCAATAAATAATCCCCACATTCCATAGGAAGGGGTAGGGGCATGTGCCCCTTTTCTTCAAAGCCATTCATCACTGGATTCAAGTAACGTATGCAATCTTACCCCATTTCTATACTATCCATGAAAGTTGAATAAAATACAATATATTCCATACAGGATGGTAGTGAATAGAGAGACATTAACCATACATTAAGGAAGCTCATCGTCTTGCACTCTGTTAACCGCAAGAAAGCTGGAAATCATACACATAATCGCGCGACGGTATTTTGCATTAAAAATGTTGAATTAAAAAACATTATACCTCATCTGTTCTCTCCCATTCCAGAAGTGGCCTACATACACTCACTGGAATCTCATTGCCGGTCTCATGGGCTGTCGGTCTAATGGGATGTCCCTTCAAAAGAAATAAGAACGTGAAAGAGAGGGCTGTGGGTTGAGTGACTTGACCCGGTGATCAAACTCAGCTATGAATTGACTGATTAATTAAACTACCGTATATGATAGTAGATGATGAATATGTAAGTGGTTTTCATGGTTGTATGGAAGGGCATAATCATTATGACCTGATATTTTCTTGCCACTTCTAGAATTTCGCATGGACTTCCCTTGCACCGGTGATAGAACCGGCATAGCATCTGTAAACGTCATTCTGCGAATTCGACATTTCAAGAGCGGCCTCGATATCCCTGCATCTCCTGTACATCTTAGCTTTGACAAACAGTGCGTAGAAGGTAGGAATTTTTGGTACTTTTAGCAGATAATAATTATGACAAGGAATCGTAAGAGCTAATTCTTATTCAAGTAAGGATATCAATGTTTTGGTTTGCAATCACTTTGCAGGTGAAGAGTGATCATACATAATTATGTATACATACATTTCAGCGACTCCCCCTCCCTCTCTAGTATACCCCTCCCCCCTCTCTCTCTCTCTCTCTCCCTCTTTTTTCTCCGGCTCTTCACACTCTATTCATTCTGTCTCTCCTTGTCTATCACATTTTCCCCCTCTCTTACCCTCCCTTCTTCGTGCCCTTTTTGTTAGACTATACCCCGATTATCTCCCACTCAGTTTCAACTCAACAGACTCAACATCATCCTCATTGCAATCATATATTTTATATTATTCTTAATTTGGCCCTCGTTAATAAACTATTATCCGATGTCCTATTATTTTGTATATAATGTTTATATATTTATCTCAGAATAAGCAATGCAACATTTCCCACATTTTGATTAAATGCTTTTATTCCTTGTTGTAATTTAACACAATCGCAAAGACATTTGAAAAATAAAACACAAGGCAATCTCAATAGCTTTCCCATCACCTGTTCATATGCAAATAGTAATTTTCTTCACCTAAGTCTGACAATAATATATATAGGATAAACAATACTGTATTGAAATGAAGTTGCAATTGATTTGATTCTTTGAAAGTCGTTTTGATCGTTTTAATCTTCTACAAATTGATTTGTATAGCTCCGACTTGTGAGCCTCGGTGTGCGAATGGAGGGATGTGTAATCAAATGGGTCGATGTGACTGTACAGATGGATTCTACGGTCATTCTTGTCGAATCAGTGAGTAACTACAGTCTACGGGCCCTAACCCCCCCCCTTGCCCTCACCCTAAAGTAAACGATTTTAAATTATGTTATTTGTATGGGCCTGAACTACCTGACAAAGTAATTTCAATAAACATAATCATAAATGCTAGACATGAATTTTGAATTTGAATTAGTTACTTGCAATAATCACAACTCTTTACTTGCCGTTTCAGTAAGCGGAATATTCATCCGATAGTAATTCAAATCAAAGTTGATCCGAGTAAAACATTTTCTTACTTAATAATTACAAAGCGTGAAATTATTAGTGAAAAAACAACTTGAAGGAAAAATGGAGGAAGTAATTTAATTTCAAATGAAGATTTACGTTGACGAACAGTGTCAATATTTCAGGAAAATATGTAAGTAAGTAGTCCTACATCATTCTGTTTTATTGCAAGTACTTTGCATTTGTCACCAATTTTGTGCTGAACTGTCCTAACTTATTTTTTTTTCAAACCGTGTATTTCATCTTACTCGACAGTATTCTGCATACCACACTGTTATAACTCAGGAACGTGTGTGGCTCCAGGAGTATGTGAGTGCAACAAAGGCTTCATTGGAGACCGATGTCAAAAAGGTGGGTCCGCTGAGACAATTCAGTCAACTAGTCTTTCAATTTAACCAGCCAATCGACAAATTAGAATAATTAATCGATTCGGGAGAATTATTAAGTCGCCATTTTGTTTTATTTATTCTTTAATAGTAAAATAGACGAATGGAGAGATGTAGAAAAATAGAGCGGAAATTAGAGATAAACTATCAGGCGAAGAAGAAGAAGAAGAAGAAGAAGAATTATGTTTATTACAAATAAATCGTGATTATGTCATATTGTATTGTACTTTAGTCTTCAGTTTATTCATTTAATTGTATTTCGTTTTTGAATGTATTGTTTGTTTATATAATTTATGAAATATGGAAATAAATTCAAATCAAATCAAATTCAAAGCAAGAAGAAGAAGAAGAAGAAGAAGAATAAGAACAAGAAGAAGAAGAACAAGAAGAAGAAGTGTCACTCTTGATAAGAACTAAAAATTGCTTATGATCTCTCTTTTTATTTGTTTATGTTTCTCAAAGCCATTTGCACAGACGACTGTACCGGTCATGGATACTGCTATAAACCTGGCTACTGCTTCTGCTATCGAGGATGGACAGGGCCAAAATGTGACAAACGTAAGTTCACAAAATGATAACATTATTCAAAAATAATATGATGGATTCAATGGAGTGATTACAACAACAACAAAACCTCTAGACAAAAGAGATAATCAGTGATTGGAAGACTCATTTTTGAGATATTATTGAAGGTGAAGCCATAATCACAAATTCGCATCATTTGATATGTACGATTACATTGAAGAAGCTAATTTCACTCAATCAATTAAAAAATAATAAGAAGAAGAAAAGAATACAAAAAATGAAGTTGAAGTGCAGAGCAATAAGCGGTGGAAAATTGCCGGAGCTTGTCTTGAATATTATATGTTGATGGATTTGGCCGATCGATGTTTCGACGAATTTTGACGGTCTACAAAACAATATCAACGTGTATTTGCTAATTTTTGCTTGGTTGCTTTATCTCCTTCAAAATTCTTAATATCTGTATTGCATTTCATTTTGCTGTTTGTTGTTAGTACGCACTATGGTAACCCTTAATTATTATTTGTTTGTATAAGGTCACAAGGGTCACTTTCTGAAATTGTTATGATAGATTATATTTGTATTCCTTGATTTCTTTGCAGGAATTGATAATTCTCCAAAAGCATTAGAGGCGACCTCTTACCGATCAAAGAACCTTAGACTTGTTAAGAACAGACGATTCTGGAGCGATACTTCATAATCAAGGCGACCAGAAATCATGAACATACTAACAGTGGCGTAGCTACAAATGGCATGGGGCACATGCTTCATATTGAATGGGGAAAATGAAATGAGATGAGAGAAAGGGACGAACCCTCCTGGATCTCCCAACAATGGCCTTGAATTCATGTCTCATCCACCGAGTGGGCTACTGGGAGTAATGCCCCCACCCCACCCCACTCCCATGATTGATTCCAGTGCCCTCTTTAATAATGGCTGAACTCATGCTACACCACTTATACGAGGCAACAAGCATTGGACACTCATGTTGCATTTGTAATTTTACAACAGAACCCCGCAAAGAAAATTGAAAATGTATTCGCCTTCATGGAATCAACAAAGCACACTGACGATAATGATGATGATTTAAAGTACTTGTATACTTGTCGTCAAATTTATGTTTAAAAGACTGATCAAGACTCTCCAACGCTATTTATTTTGTGGAGATTATGATGAATATCCGAAGGTTTTTAATGTTTTATATTCGTTTATTTACTTATTCTCTACCACCATTATCAATCATGCATGATAAGCAAATTGAAAACAAAATCCAATGTAGCATTTGTGTTTAATTAATAATGGCGCCGTTCAGTGTAAAGGGGCTTGGGTGGCATGTGCCACCCCTCCCCCACCCAGTAGCAAAACAAAGGTGTCATTAGTGACTGATATACTATCGCTAAGTATGCTGTCAAAACAATAATCACATCATGTGTATCCATGAATCAGATTGAGACTCTGAGGAACACTTTTATTATGGGAAAGTATATATTAAAGTAAGTTTGAAGGCATCAATCATAATACACCATTAATAAAATTTACTTTTTCAACACAAAACTAAGGATTACACTGCGTAACACCATGGACCTGCTAGTGGAAAGGTATTTCCAAAGAATGTTGCTTTTTTTTTTTTTAAAGGAAGCATACTTTGTCCCAAAGGAGTCGAGCATAACCTTCAATCGAATGACAATTTTTGTTATGGGGGCGTTTCACTTTGACAAGGGATAATGTGTATTGTTTAAATTAAATGATTCAATGTTCCAATGCGTGGACTTTGCTTTTGTTTATTTTAACATGATACATCATCAGTACTATTAATCAGTGGTTTATACAGCAGTATACAGGGAGTAGAGGCCCTTATAGATCCTGATAAAAAAAAAACAGGTGTAAAATTGACTGCATACATGTATTATTGACTATGTGTCTCATTTATTATATGATTCATTACTCTTGTATATCGGTTTCTATTTATTTCATTATCCTAACCAGTTGAAAAACCTTAGGAAATCACAAAACTTTTATTTGAAATAATACCTATTTTTTAGGTTATGATTATGAATTTAGCCATTGTTCTGTTAAATTTGGGATAATATGATCTGCCAACCATCAAATTTGAGAAGCATTCCAACGTGGCGTACATAATGTTCTAATATTTAGACAATGATTAAATATCTCTGTCTTTAACATAAATGTGAATATTTTCTGACAATACTCAATAATGTGTTTTATACCCTATCATGGATAGTTGTCGTATATTAAGACATTGCCGTATGCATAATGTGCTTTTTTCTTTTCTTGATTGTGTTCTAAATAAATATTGTATACTTTTTTGAATGAATTTATACATCTTTTTTATTTGTATTGATGTATGTATCCAACCGATAACTCAAGATCAAATGACTGAAAATCAATAAGTATATACAACTGCCAAAGAATTGGAAAAAATAAAATCAAATTGCACACTTACTGTGATAAAACGGTTATGTGGACAATATGAATACTGGAGACTGGGTGAGAGAGCAAATGAAAGCAAGGGGGGAGAGAGAGAGAGAGAGAGATTGAGCAAGAGAGAGAGAGCCGGAGAGGGTGAGAGAGAAAAAGAAAATAGAGAGGGAGAGAGAGAGAGAGAGATTGAAGACATAATATTTTACCGAAAAATTGGGATTATCAATTGCATATTAAAGTAAGTACACGAGTCAGTAAGACCATGGAGTTAGTAACTCCAAGGTAAGACGAACAATAACACAGTCATACAATGATGGAAATCAAGCTTAAATTAAATTAAATTTCCCCTTTTTTTACTGAATACTTGAAATAAAATAGTGAAATATCAGTAAACACCTATGTCAACGGCTCTCATGTACAGGTGACGCCAACTACTCAACAATAATTATAATAATAATCATTATAATTATAATAATTATAATAATAATAAGAATGATGATAATAATAATAATAATAATAATAATAATAATTTCCTCACTACTTTTTTCTCTTTCTCTTCTTTGTTCTTTCTATGCTCTTTCTTTTCCCTTTCAATCTTTCTGTATATTTTTCTTTCTTTTCCTGCCTTGCAACTTTTAGGCGATCACCCTTTTAGGCAGGTAGGCTGAAGACAGTGGTTTCTGAGCGCTTTTCATAAATTGTAGACAACTTAATACAATATAATACCATCCATCTGTCATAGGCTAATGAGTGAAACTGACATGTTGAAACAATTAAAGAATGAGCAAAAAAAAAAATTAAAAAAAATAAAGACCAACCGACATTTCAAGATGAGAATCATCTATACCCAGGGGTAAAATTAAGCGGTCCAATTACCTATTATTAGCTTTGTGCTGGTATTGCTGTGGTTATTGAATCAATAACATGAAGGGTTCATCGATTTAGTCTATTATAAGAACGTTTACGTATTATTGTTTTTATCAATCACTATTATTTAATCTCCATTTCGACATTTTAGTTTTGATGCATATGGATGAATATTCCTGTTATTATGAACAATATATACATATATTTATTTATTTACAAATTTACAACATTCAGACATTACATATCAGCTGTATTCAAATTATTACTGCTCAACTGGCTTAAAAGAGACTATGTAGTCATGTATGTATCGTAGCATCGGGTAACAACAATACATGTCCTTCCAAATTACCTATCACATTGGAACTCGGTGAGATGTGCTTTTTCTCTCATCTGTTAGAAATTGTATATATATGATGATGATGATGATGTTTTAAAAAATCCTGTAGATGTTGCTGTTTTAAATGAGCAACCAGTTTATGCGATTTACTGTGCATGTGTTTGTTAGTGTGGCCGAATGTGATCAGTGATTGTCTGTGATCTGTGCAGTGTGTGACTTGTGAATGTGAGACTGAGGAGGCCAAGTGCAATTATGACCGTGAAGTGTCTGCGCCGCGCCTGTACTCCCGGGCCAGCGGATGTGAGATCGATGTACGTACCGTCTGTTTTAGTTTTAGCCTAACTCCGGCAGGCTCCAACACCAGCGCCGGTGTTGGAGCTTCCCGGAGTTAGTTTTAGCCTAGACTCTATAGTATAACGGGCTTGGTGATTTATGAAATGTGATATTGATATCATTGCATCCATTTGTCTGTGTGAAGAGCGAGCCATGTACAGTTAAACAAGACACAAATGTGAACGTAATTATTCCTGCACAACCACTAGCTGAATCTTGCAAAGTATGCAGTAATGCCAGTATGCTTCGGTTCTGGGTTCGCTTGAGGATTTATATCATAGTCTTTAGAAAAAAGTGGATACACAGACGTCTATCCAGACAGGTGGTGTATATGGTCCATTGATTTAATACAGCAATTTGAAGATGTTCAAAAGCAATATTTCATAAACCTCTAACTCTCAGGACTTGTTGCCCAATATTATAAAAGACAATGGTTATATAGATCTACTGATCTATTGCTATTTTTTAACTTCACAAGTTTTAACCTTAATGCCAAGAGAATCTGTTTTTACATGATTTCATCTAAAAATCAAAGTCAAAAGAATTCTGACATGAAATCATACAAATTAAGATGTGAAAATATGTCATTGTTTTGAATTAGGGCATACCGGTACTTAAAATTTGTGTAGGCCCCTAATGATCAACTATTTTGAAAATTTCAAATTTTTATATATTATTTTTTTACTTCTTCCCTTTCAGATAAAAAACACAAAAGACGAATGAGTGGATAGTTCAAATCATATCAATTGAGGCACAAGCAATATAAAGACTGTTCACATTGACACAATGTGATTATGGATTGAGACTTCTAGACTGAGTGTTATCTGGACCAACCAACCAACCATGGGAACAGGGGCATCTAGAGACTCAAATGAACCAGGAGAATACAGAGTACCCCAGGGGACCAGATCTCAGGATTCAGGAACAAGATCTGGAACATCTATGAGAGGTAAAGATGTTTGGGAGTAGATTGGGGCATATCTCCCTCTTTTGGGTATGGGGGCACATGTACATTGCATACGCTTTATTCAAAAATCCTAGATCTGCTAATGGGCAATTCTGTGAAATATGTCCCGTACTACCTTTGTCTTTTTTCTTTATTTTCCATCATCTAAGAATGAAGAATCTCTTGATATGACCATTTAATAATGTTTGAGTATACCAGAAAGAGCCATAGGTAAATGGTCGTTTAAAAAGAAAAATTTGGGATGAAATAAGTTGATATGTCATTGCTTTATAGTACACATTGCATTGAATCTGCATATTTGTTTCTATGATCAAGGTAATATCACGATACCCTCCTCCCCTCCCGTCTCCTTACAGATAAATGACCCATCTAGAGTATACCAGTATATCTTTATAATGAATTACTCACAGAAATGATCCTAAATCCAATTACTCATTTTATTCAAGTAGTCGGTTACATGGGATGATTGTTTGATTGGTTTAAAATTATTCTTGATTGGTATTGGCCTTGAGTACCGGTAAAACGTTTGTTTTTGTATGATATGCATTTGATCAAGGAGGGGGGTGGGGGGAAGCCTCATTGACTTTGATGTTGCTGTTATTTTCCTAGATGCAATCAAGTGTAAGAAAGAAAGAGAGACATTTTTTAAAAGAGCTTTGTTTGCCTTTTGTCATTTTATTGAACAACATTAAATTTGATTGCAAAGCCATATCAAGAGTAAACTTATATTTGAAAAAATTATAAAATGAAGAAAATACAGTTTGTTGCTGCATGTAATATGCAGTAACATATTCAATGCTAACCATTTTGCATGCTTTGCTGCAGATGGTAGACAACAGACTGGAAAGAAGAGAGCACAAGTTGGACTTACAAGACTAGGTTTCTCACCTTCTGAGCTCAATATTCATGAAGGAGAGGTAAGACTATTGCCTAGAGAAAAGTCAGTACATTTCATGATAGATACAGAAGAACCAATTTTAAGAAGTCACATTCATAATGATTTGATTTTTTAGACACTTTATTAAAGTATGGTATTTGGTATGGGGTCGTGAATTTGAAACGAACATATTGGAAGCAAATATGCGATTTTACAATATTCAATGATCGATGTCGTGGTTGAAATCAAGTCTAAAGTGATGAAATTGTAAAGAATAAATTCTTTATGTTGTTATTGACTGATTTGCTATTCCCGTTTGGAAATTATATATCAGCATAACTGCATATTCTGAGATTTTCATTGTCGCAGCTACCAATGGAATGGCCTTAAGCACTATTTGAAATATTTGAAATTTACATGGAGCACCAGTAATTTTTATTATTCAATTTTCTCAAAAGCAAAAGTGTTTTAGGGGCTAAATTTTCTAGTGCTTATAATACATTCACAGGGGCATCTAAATATATCAACATTTTAAAGAATTACTATCCATCCAATTTCAAAATTTCTCAAAAAAAGTATCGGTACTGTACATCCAGACCTTGTTGGCTGTTGTTCCCAACACACTTTCTTCCATAATTGTCATGATATATCATGTTTGTCTTTCAGTATGAACAGTCCAGTATAAAAATTGGGAGTTGCTACAATACAGTTCAATTATCACACAGCTAAGATTATCTATTTTATTTTTGTTTTCAGAGTTAAATCACTCAGCTCTGATGACAAGAAAACCCCACAGCATTCCATTAACTGATTTAAGAAAGCCCGGTGGTAAAAACTGTCGCATCTCTACACACAATATTGGATTTATACCCATCAAACAAATGTGTTTTATTTAAGTCAAGGAAAACAAATCACCTTTTAAAATCATGTTTTTATTGATGTGCAGGAAGTATCTTTTCACTGGAATGGAGCAAAAGGGTCAGGACACAATGTAAAGCAGGTATGCAATTCATCTTAATTGTTGTTAATGTTTAGTTTTGTAGTTGCCAATGTACATTTGAAGACTGCTTGGTTAAAAATAACAATAAATCTTATCGCTTTTGTTTGTAGATGCCCGAACAATTTTTGAAAAGTTTCTTTTACGTTGTCATAGGTTTTTGTTACCACTCCATGCCTTTTTATGCCTTTAGGGAAATATTGACATATCATGGTGATTTGTGTCATAATGCTTCAATGTACTTTTACCAGAACAAAGCCAAAAGATAGACATCTTTTTTTATACTTATCAATCTTATGTTGTCCCATACATTTAGAGATCTCATGAGAGTTTGTATTGTTCCTGATAATTTATCAAGTTGACAGCCCTCTTAATTAGTGCTTGTATCAATATCAAGGAAAATAAATCTGGCGATGTTGAATTGTTATTCCTTTTTTAAATAGATTATTCTTGGTAATGGCTGGAACAACAAATGATCAGATATCTTGTACTTGTCCTGTATTTTATTTTGTTTGAAAAATTTCCCACCTGATCCAAAGTATTTTATCATTTTGTGCCAGTTTTTGAATAATTCAAGCACCGTTATTTTTTATTCATTGATGTTTATCTTTGATTTGTCCTCATTTTATTTTACCATCAATGCAGGTGGTTGCTGATGATGGCAAGCTCTTGACTGTCAATGGAGGATTCTGTAGTGGAGAACCAAGTAGTAGAGGAATCTATCAGGTTCAGTTCAACTTGGAAGGCACATACTCCTTCATTAGGTCAGTATTCAATCTGACTCTGGGTTACTTGCTTTATAAATCATATGTTATATATGCATGCCAGCATATTTTCTAACCGCCACCTTCTTGTTTTTCCTTTTGTTTTCCTTTTGTTTTCTTGTAGCGAGGGATACAATGACCAACAAGCCAACATACTTACAGTAACTGTCAGATCTAAATCTGTGCAAAAAGTGGAGGTCAGTATCAAAACATTTCAACTATTGAACTTTTTTAATTTGTTTCTTACTGAAGTGCAGAAGGGGCTTTGAATAGTAGTTTAAATATTGTGGGGGTATTTCAAGTCTTCTAGTTGGACTGAAGCCCAGAACAGCAACAGTCTTGTTGGTGGTTGTGCTACTTTTTGACATCACTATGATTTACAGCTGATTTAAACCTTTTAGGCAGATGGGAGCTGAACACTTTATTTTGATAACATTCCATTCCTTCATTTCTTTCAAAATTCAGTTGTTATTCAGTAAAGGAACCTGTACATTAAAACCACCTGACTTTGACTACTGCTTTTCTGTTTTCCTAGACTGGTCTTCAACTCTTCATACAAGTGAGACTGTATTATTATCATAATTATTATTATTATTATTATCATTATTTTGTTATTAATATTGCTGTCGTTGTTATTATTATCATAATCGTCATCATCATCATCATCATCATCATCATCATCATCATCATCATCATCATCATCATAATCATCATCATCATCATTGTAATCATGTTTAATCAAATTAAATATGTATACACAGATCAATGAGAGTGGATTCAGCAAGTCTAGGCTGAGTATCCGTGAAGGGACCAGCGTCCGGTGGCATTGGGCAATCTCGTGCACCCTGGTAGAGGTGAAGCTATGTTCCAAACACTTTGGCTGGATCAGAACAGACACAGGAAGCACCATCCCATCTCAAACAGGCTGGTACAAACATGACTTCAAGTGAGTTAACCCATTGCCTATGGGAACCTGGTGGTCACTGTGTAAAGCCTATGGGAATAAGATAATTCAGTAGTCAACGGTTTAATGGGTTTCAATGCTATTGTATAGTTTTTTGAATGGATGTTCACTAGTTTGTTATTTCATTGCAAAGTTGTGGGCTCTAGGATTGTGGTAATCTAGTGAAATGGTATACTTGACTTGCATTGCATTGTCCGAGTTTGTTGCATGCTCTTTATCAAATTATTTTTGAATATTTTTAGGCCAATACTTGTTTGGTGGCACAGATCCTTATCAGTCATAATGTGTAAGAGTGTGGATGAGAGCCTCAGACTATGAAGACTTCACAGTCTACTGCCTTCCATGGGCTTTGTACTAAAAGCGAGCTGTCTTAAGCACGGCCAGAGACCGACATTGGTAGGCTAGGCTCTGAGATGTTCAGAATTGCATATAAGTGCCAAAATAGAGTTTGTGCATGCCGATTAGCCAAGCACAAAGACCAAGTTGCTTTTGTGAACAATGTCAGGTGCAAGTCCTCATCAAATTTCCTACAAACCTGCTTTAGTGACCATCTGTTTATAATGTCCACAATTTTTGTTTCCATTGAAACAGGATCTCTCTTATACAATGAAAATGTATAAAGACCAGCTGCCTATACATACCACTAGTTGTGTCTTCCTTGAATCCATGAGTGGTCTTTCAGGTTTAACTGTATAATTGCGTTAAGTTTGTGATGTCCATTTCGCCTTTCACTCCAACAGAGAACCTGGACTCTACTACTTCCTAGCCGAGGCTGAAGGGGACGGGCAGCAGCCTCACCTATGTGTGGTGGAGGTGAAGGAGACACAACGTCACCATAGTATTGATGTGACAGACAAGAGATTCAGTCCTGCCCTCCTAACGATCCAGGAGGGGGATAGGGTCTGGTGGACTTGGGACAGATTCAAGGTACCTATTCTACAGCATCCCAATTTATACTAATGAAACTTTGTTCTTCTGCTGGCAGAAGGTATATTAGCATGCGTACATGCCACAAAGCAACTATAGGATAATGCATATATAGCACTGAATATAGGGGCCTAAACCAAGCATTCCAGAAATTTTACAGAAGATCGGCCTGTAAGGATTATGTAGGAAGCATAAGAAAATAGTGTGATGCATATCTGTGGAAAAACATTGAAACTCTCCTAATTTTTATGATTTTTTAGTGTCAGAAGAAGCACAAAATCATTGAGGTGGAGATGCCGACCGGTCACAACGTCACAAATACCTTTCCTGTGACCCTGAGAGGAGGCTTCACCAGTAGTGCTCCAAGGTGAGATCAATTGCATTGTTTTATGAAGGTGTTATATGCTGTAACGTCTCTGATCAGTTACTTTTTAACTGGGAAGGTGATAAGAGCAGTGGGCTCATATTAAAGGAAGAATTAAGTCCCATGTTGAAGAAAACTAAGTTGATGACTTTATGCCCTTTGGAAGATTATTAATCATCCATTTATACCAAGTCCCTGTGATTGGATGGAAAGGCATACGTCCACTGGTAGCCTATCCATACTACATTGTACACTTTCTTAGCAGTCGGGTGAAATAAGAAAAATAGTCAATATAGAGAAGTTTTTATTTGATATTAATATCATTCAGTGTGGTTGTCTGCCAATACTTTGCAACACTCATGAAATGAATATCAAATGCTACTACGAAAACTGAGCCCTTTCTTTGGCTTTTTGTCAATCTTCAAATCATATTGTGCTAGCACAGACTTGGAGGCTTTACTCATGCTAATATTCCATTTGTTTGATTACTCTGTTTCTGCAGTCGAACTGGAACTCTCTCGCATGTCTTTGATAAGCCTGGTGTATTCTACTACTGTGATAATAACTATGATGATGTGAGAGAGTATGTGGGTGTGATCGTAGTCAAACCCAAACCAAAGGAGCACCATGTAGAGGTGACAGATGAGGGCTTCTATCCAGGTAAGATATGTGCTCAGGTACAAAGAATCAGATACACTTTGATGCCCGCAACAAGAGACATCAGTAATACCATATTTTGAGAAGTCAAAAATATGGAATGATCGATTCTGGGCAGAACCTAAATCATACTCAGCTCCTCCTTTGCTGTTGATGGCCCACACCCTTAGGAAGGGGTCAGATGGGCCAAGTGGAGTGAGATGATAAGGAAGAGAAAGATAAGTTTGGCAGTTATAGGTAGGGTGTTCCAGTCGGTTGTTGTACAGTTTATGAAAGAATCGTTATAAAATCATTAAGCATTTGATTAGTGATGCTTATTCTTGTTTATTCTTGCATATCTAGAAGTTACATGTATATATGTACATATATATATATCTATACATATATGGAGGGTGTTTTATGCCATTTTGGGGTTTTTCACAAACACATAATATTTTCCATTTAGGCATCAAAGACTGTCACAATACAATTTTTTGATATTGATTATGGGATCCTATCATTTTGGTTCAGTTATTTATTTGTTATTAGACATAGGCATTGTACAAATATGATAAAATTCACTTTCATTGCTCATAACTCCATATTAAAATTGAAACGCAGGTTTCCCCAAAGTGTTGATTAATAGAATTCTTCAAAGACGTCAGCAAGTTTATACATTCATTTGTTATAACAGATAATAGTCACTATGGCTAAATCCTCAAGACTGAACTGATATGTTTATTATACTACTTGTATTTTTCTATTATATTTGTTTCAGACCTATGTGTTGCCAGTGTTGGAGACAGAATTCGATGGAACTGGGATCCAAGCCACCTTGATACTAGCTTGTCAATCACACAGGTAGAAGTAGATATGATATGATTCTGTCATGCCTGTATTGTAGGGTATATATTGAAAAACATACATCTGTTAGCAGTGGAAGAACAACAAAATGGCACTATCCAGAAATACTTTGTGTACTGATATTTGTTAATGCATATAATATCAATTTTTTCTGCTTAAGCTGGTTGTAGATGTAAACTATATGGAGTGACGTCTTTTAAAGGTCATGTTATACCACTTCATTCGCAAACTTAATAAGTATCCATGTTTAATCTTCAGTTCTATTCTATTTTTTTAAATGACATTACTTTTGATTACTGCAAACCTTTGTCACTGCTATATGAAATGAAACATGAGTCCTCACTAGTAACTTTAGGTTAAACCTATGAAGTCCCATTTCTCTGGCATATCAATTATTCTTGGTTTTATTTAAATTTGCTTAAAGGTTGAAAGCTGTGTCACATCTTCGAAGAATAACTTTTTGGATGAATGTAACAGTAAGTGAACGTAGCCAATATTAAAGAAATGAATGTAAATTAGAGAATCTTAAAGGATTACACTTTTGATGTGAGTAGAGGAATGATTACATAGATGCACAATTTAAAATTGATAAACAGTTATTTGTTTTTATTAATGCAGAATCCAGTTTGGTCATTTATGTTATATATATATATAAGGATATTATCAGAATATAAATGTCAAAACAAATTTCTCCAAATATTTAATACCCTTTTCCATGTATCTACCATGAATATAATAATAATTTTATGTAAGAAAAATTATGATTTGAAATGAGGATTAAAGTGCATTTTTAAAAGTTAATATTCTCTTTTAGTAATATCATGAGTATACAAGTGTTTGATGCCTTAGTGATCATTTAATGGCATAGTGATCATTTCACACATAATAAATGTCATGTGTTGTATAAAAATGAAGGTCAGATGATAGTTTTATGACAATGCTAGATTGCAATAAACACCCTCCCTTCTCACTTTCTCCACTGACAAACAGACAGGTGTAAATACCTGAGTGATGATCATGGACTCCAAGTCACCAAATTGGGCGTGGCTACTACCAATCTTACTTCTATGGGAGTCTACCATTACAGAGTGATAGATGCACCTATGTCAGTGGGATGCTGCTCAGTGATCATCAATGCTGCAGTCAGAGTAAGCCCATTTCAGTTGGCCTCAATGCATTTGGATTCTTTTTGTGTGTTTAATGGGAATGTGTATCAGTGAAGTTTGGGGATGTACATATGCTTGGTTTTTTTAATCCATTATTTTCTGTGATGATGAAGTTGTGACTAGGAATTCAACTTATACATAAAGCTATATAACAACAGCTTAATTGGTTTTAAATTTTTGTTTTGAGGTATTTTTTGTTGGTAGTTATTTTGGGAGGATATTAATCTCTTTGATGACATAAAAATGATGAACAATGTGTATGAATTGGGAATGGCTACATTTGTATTCCTCAAATAGAAACAGGTAACTTTATTTTTAAGTTCATTCAAAGTGAAGTTATCTTGTGTCCAAGTTTAACTACGCAACAAATCATTAAAATGAGAAATTGTACACATTGAAGTTCTTCTATAATAATTGATCAATAGTTTGGTGACAAAGAGGATTTTAATTTTTTCTTTCTCTCTTTCTCTTATCAACTCTTCGGTATAGGATCACACCATCAAGATCACAAAGACTGGTTATGAGCCTCATCTCCTCTCCATTCACCCTGGGGACCGTGTGTGGTGGATATGGAATGGTGTACAGACACCACACAATTTCATTCAGGTTTGTTCATTTAACATTTCAATTCAAACACAATGTATGGTCAGAATGAATCGATAGTTGGGCAGCTTTGTTTATTTAGATGGGATAGGATGGGTTGGGACTGGAAGAGGTCTATGTGTAAATTATCCAGGTGTTTTGTGTATAGAGATTCATCAAACCATCATTCTTTTTAACATTATGATATTCTTTAAAAATGGGTAGTTATTTAAAGTCTACAGAAATGTAATTACAGGGAGTGTAGCCTGATGAGACTACGTATCTTTCCCGTGACCTGACTAGAGATTAAGTTGCTGACTACCGTTAATCAAGTCCATTCATTTGCGTGCAGTTGTCCAAAAGAAGACGTAGATGGCATTTACCAGTATTTGCCAAGCTACACTCCCTTTATCACATTAAAATATACAAAGAAATGCACTATATGGATATAATACAATATAGGATAATATGTTAAAGATGCCTACTTCCTCATGTTTGATTGTCATGTATGAATGGAAGGGAATACAATTCAACATTTTAATTTTTTTTTTTTAATTTAAAATGTTTTATTGATAAGAAACTATTCGCAGCCAGATGGCCAAATCATAACAGATAAAAATGGATACATAGATTAATATAATAATACATTAATATCAGTGAAAATGCAACATTTTGGGGAAGATTTCCTATTTCTTCCTTTGATATTAGCCACTGCTATTAAGATTTCTTTTAAGATGTAGAGAAAGTAGTTGTGTAGTACTGCTAGTCCAAATTGTAGAGGTGTTGTGGTCGAGTGGATACGT
>BEXV01000260.1:58079-84561 GCA_003118195.1 Hemicentrotus pulcherrimus | reverse complement strand
ACTTGCGAGCTGCTCTTCCATATGTTGTGTACTGTAATTTCCATAAATTGCCCCCTTTTCATGGTTCTTGATGAAGGAATGGATCTATTTAATAGAGGCGTGTATAAAAGCATGTGTCTGATAATATATCGAATGCACAGGTAAAATAATAATTATTTTTCTGAGAAAATGGCAATTTATGGAATTTAACCCTTTTCATGGTTCTTGATGAAGGAATGGATCTATTTCATAGAGGCGTGTATAAAAGCATGTGTCTGATTAATATATCGAATGCACAGGTAAAATAATTATTATTTTTCTGAGAAAATGGCAATTTATGGAATTTACAGTACACAACGTATAGCAGAGCAGCTCTCATGTGACGTCTCAAAATTAAAACTTTAAAAATTCATAATGTTTGTATCCTTTGTCGGATTTTCGTCAAACCTTCACTGAAATGTTTCTCTCACTGTTCTGCTTTTATTAAAAACAACTTAAGTTCAGGGTGGAGTTTCCCTTTAATAGTCATTTTAGCATTTGTTGTGGAGCCCACATTTTAACCTTCAATTCACAAACTAAACCTTGACCTTTGCAGGTACACCAGGTCATCGCCTCCAAGAATGCGTTGACCCCTGACCCTGTGACCGTCAGGTCAGGTGACTGCGTTGCATGGGTGTGGCCGTTGCTGAGAAAACACAAGCTGATCAGTGTTAGCAGTACTCAGGAGGTCTTCGAGCTTCAAAAATACACTCAGGATTCTGTTTCGCCAAGGTAACTCACACATCAATATCTTTCCTGTTTTGTGCATAAAGGTGTTTGGCAATTTTGATATGAAAAATAAAAAAGGTTCTTGCAAAATGATCTTTATCATAGTGAAGTAAATATAACTTTCAATTAGATGTATATGCACCCTGATTTGTATGTCGGTTGTCAAAAACCTATAGGAAACACAGGAGAAAGGTGAGTTCAGCATTTCTTCCTTTGAAAGAATTTTTTATGTGATGTATACATTTCTTGCTGGCTGTAAACAAGTTTGACAGATTGTTTTATTATGTCATTTGAAATGTAATGTAACACTTTTAAAACACAGTAGTATTTGATCATTTTTGTTTAGGAGATGCTGTGCCTTATTGTTCACAAACCCAGGAGTCTTCCATTACTATAGCAAAGCATTCTCAAACAAAGGAGAAAAGTTCATGGTATGTATGGTGTCATATATCTGTGTGAATGAAATATATGAATGAACACCCTTCTTGCTTTTTAGCAGATGAATGATAAATTATGTATTCCTTCACCATTACACAAGTGTAGATTTCAGCATTACACAAACCATTCCATTTTGTTGTTCTATATTAAACATATATACATGCACATGAATTCACTGTGGAGGGATTGAAATGTAATGGACATTACTAAAAAATGTTTATGTTTACTAAGAATATATTTATGTCCTAAAATGCTTATGTGAAAGATGCTACTGGTCTTGTAAGGAAAATGGGGGGAAAGTCTTATACATGTGAGTATCTTGTTCTAAAGATCCCTTGTCCAGTACATGGATTGGAAATTTATGGATTAATTTTGACAATAATTGCTATCCCAGATGTAAATAATCATAATGTTTAGATACCTATAATAAATCACTAATTTTATTGTATTTTCGCTCTTGAATAGTATGAGCACAGTAGCAAAGCTGTGCTGAGCAGTGTTGTAGTGAGTATGCCTAAGGATCAGATCATGGTGAGAGTCAATTGCAGAGGATTTCATCCACAAACAGTCAACATCAAGAAGGTGAGATGCAAAGATATATGATTGAACGGAAATATCAAAGTAAATTCAAGGTAAAGAGATCAAGGTATCAGTGAAGTAAGACTCTTTTCATGAGGAAAAGGTCTTTCACATTTAATGATAGACAAGCATGCACTTTAGATTTTTGGTTTACCCAGGTATGAAATTTGTCCTTGTAGTATAGGTGTAGTGGTCTGTGGTTCACATGGTACTGGGATCAAATCCCTGTCAAAGCACTAGCTTTGCCATTTGGCAGGGCATTAATCTACATTTACTACTCTCCTCCCAGGTAAGTAAATGGGTAACTGGTAGGGTGAAATTACCTGAATGTTTGAGTAACCTATATTAGCTAAATCTTTAGTGATAGTAGAATTCAGCACTTGGTGTCCTTGGGAAGTGTTGTGTGAATCCAACTTGTAATTAGTGCAATCCTCAACCTTTCCTCTTACACAGGGTATGTCGGTGGTGTGGTCATGGAAGGAAGTTAGCAGCCAGGAGCATCACAATATCACCATGGTAACTCATCAAGATGATGATGGAGATGCTACCAGCAGCCATACCTCCCCTGTACAGGGCTCTGATGGGGGCTTCACCAGCGGTCTCATGCAGGCTCTGGGTAGCTACTCACATACCTGGGAGAAGACAGGGACATTCTATGTGAGGTCCAGAGGAGTTAGAAATGATCTTGGATGTGTCCGGGTTTGGGATACAGGTAGGTCACCTTCACAAAGACTTTATAGTAGTAATTCCTTGAATGCTTTCAGCAACTTGGGGCAGGTTAGCCATTAGAAGCCGGGGTAATGGTAGTACTTTGTGCCGTAAGCATCTTCAGAGATGTGTATTTTCTTAAAGTGCTAAAGTAAATGTACATTGCACATTTCAGAATATATATGTTGATTCCATTTCAGATGTAGCTCCAATTCACAGAGCAATGTTGAAGATTATCAAAAAAAAGAGCACAATTAATCCAGAAGGTTCAAAACATAGTCTAGATATCATTTGCTACAGATAATTCTCTGTGTTGTACAACCCAATTTCACAACTGTAAATGAACAATATAAGACTTATCAAAGATATAAAATAGAAACATAGTTATTAAGGTGTCACACAAACATCACTAGTTCATATTTCAATATCGTTGGCTGTATTTTACTTTCATATTTGGTATACTTTTATCACTACCACAGACACATTGAACCATAACCCTACACCAACATCTGTAGACAGTGCTGGTGGAGTTGTTCAGAGAGGTCATCGGATTGACCTGACCTCTGGTCAAGCAGATGCTACTATCTACTACACTCTAGACGGCTCCATTCCGGAGCCAAATGGGTCAACAACACGGGTAAGGCACTATGTGGTTGACTGGACGTGACTAAAATGCTACAGAATCTATCCTGCATGCATAATTTGACATATGAATGATGTGTTTTGCCAAGTTTCATTTTTTTTTTTACATTCAACAGTATTAAATCAACTGCCCTGTTTGTTTATCTCAGTCAAACTGGCCTCTGCAACCCTCTTAATATTAATAGTTTTGTTTGTTTGTAATTTTTGTCCCACAAGGTCTTGAAGGAAGACCAAGGTATCATCCTGAATCGATCTGGACTTCACATCGTGAGAGCAATAACATATAGTGATCATGCGCTACCTAGTGAAGTCTTTACATCAGGGTAAGAATTACATTCTATTTTGTGATGCTACATTTAATTCTCATGGCTGTGTTAGCGGTGATAAAATCATGGATAGGTGTATAAATAGAATGTACATACTGGCGCATTCAGGTTAGTTGTTTAATCAAATCGATTTTACATATCCTATTGTGTTTTTTAATTTGATATTGACATTCATGATATCAACATTCTCGAAATATAGATATCAGTGCACCATTTGAGAGGAATTAAGGCAATGATTAAAGATGAAAGCCTATTGATGTACAAAATTCATGTCAGGATGATCCTTCCCCTTCTCCCTCTCCCCCTTCCCTCCTCCCTTTTCCTCCCTTTTCCTCCCCCTTCCCCTTCTCCCACTCTCCTCGCCTTATCCTTCCCCTTCTCCCAATTCTACCCCTCCATGGACAATTTCCCCAAACGGCTATCTTCAATAATTACCCTCTTCTAAAAAAACTCCCCTTAATGCAATATTCTCCTCATTAAAATTAATTCATAGGTTGTTGGCTTGAGGGGAGTGGGTGGTAATAATATTAACTTTTTTATCCATTTTGTTGGTAATTAAAGTACATTTCTTTTCTGCCTTTAGGAGGTACTGGGTTTTAGAAGGAACAGATGGAGAGTCAGAGAATGATGATGAAGATGATGCTGCTTCTATAGCAACAGAGGACTTTGAAGAACAGCAACTCCAGGAAACTCAGGGTCCAGTAAGTCCTCCATTCATATCAAAATGATATTCGATGATCCAAAAATAGCCATATCATTTTTTTAAATAGAAACTGCAGATTTCTTACATTTCTGTTTTTTTTTCTGATTCCTTTTACTAATTGACAGCTTACATCATACAGTATGTTCTTTTTTTACAATTAGAAAGGCGACAATAAAACTCCTCTATGATAAGGGTTTTACATAGATCGTTTTGATGCCACAAGCATAGGCAGTTTCATATGCTCCATATAGTGTGGGGGAAGGGGGGGGGTTCATCATTCATCTCGAAAATAACGATTTTTTTTTTTTCTTCTTCTAATTAAGTTATATTTCATAAAATAATGTTATTATCGAGATGAATGACAGGAAAAGATAACTTTGATTGAAAACTTGTTAATCAAATTATGAATCTTTGTTACACCATAATAGTTAATTATATAAAATATCATTTTTTTATACTAATAGACAAGTTTGTGGCAGTGGCTGCAATGTGTACCAGTTATCAAGGGATGGAAGCGCAACTCTCACACGGTAGAACTGTACTGGGAGTTACCTGAGGCAAGCTACAGACATTTGGTGGAAGCCTATCATGTGAGTTCACATCTGTTGAGTGCAAGACAGAAGGTTGTTAGCTTGGGCATTCCTGATAAGTTGTAATTTGAAATTAAACCAGTAATGCCCTTTTGATGGGGGTACAATGATTTATGAAACATTGTAAAAACAATAATAAATACAGTGCCTAATCAAAATTTTGAACCCAACTTCAGAAGCTTTGTAGAAAATGTTACAACTTCTGTAAATTGAAAATGTTTCATGATATAGAGTAACCTTTTAATCAGTATAATCATACCTAATTGATAACTTTGTTAGCAAAAATGAATTAAAACTTAAAGTTTCCAAAAATTTGTTCAAAGCTGTGTGCTTGTGTTACTTAAGTATAAAACCCAATTTAATTTGTTTCTGATTGCTAAATGTGTTTACAGTGATGACATTAATTTGAGCTTTCATCAGCCGTGATTCAGCGCTTTTTCTTACCAGTGTTTTGTATTTCATTTTTTCACTTCTTTTTTTACAATCTTATCTTGCTATTATGATTAATACTATCTATATATTACTTATGTCTTCAGATCTATATCAATGGTATCTGTTATCACAACAACCTGGTGCCTCCATGCCAGAGTATTGGTATCAGTGGTTTTGTGGGTGGAGCCTCCTATGTCATCTCTGTTGTTGCCATGCCAACCATGTCATCAGTCTTGCCACATGAGTCAACTAAGCTGGTATGAAGAAATGTTTCAATATAATGTTTTTATTTGTGATTGGCCTTGTGGTTTATATAGATATAGAAATCCTTCTTTTAGAATCAAAATTCTCTAATTCTCTAATAAATATAAGGCTTTTTAAAGATTAGAATTACTGGACTTGATGGCATTCAAATGTAATAAAGGTTTACCTCTTATTTTTTTCCAGGTTCAAATATAATTTAGTATGTTTGAGGGGAAGTTTTATCATACACATTAACATCAATATTTTTTGTGATTGTAATTCTCTGAATGACTTATCCATGTACTTTTGCCTTTTTTTTATTGTATGATTGATATATTTGCTGTCATGGTTTTATATGTCGGTTTTTGTATTAGGAGAGTAACGGTAATAGTTCCCCCTCCCTCCCATTGCACTCTTTAGGAATGACTCTTAAATGACTTTTGTCCCTTGATGTTTTCAGAGGTTTGATTGCCCTGCTGTTTCTGAACATGGTGGTCCAGTTCTCTCCAGTGAGATCACAGAGGTCAAGGGGCAATTACCCATTGTCTGGACACCTCTGTTGACCCCTGGACTAAAGTATCAACTGTATGTGAGTGGCATGCAGTATGGGGAAGAGGTAAGTTATGGTCATGTCTAGTGGTCATGTATTCTATTGTGTGGTAACATGGGACAAACTTTTAAGAATTTTGTTAAAGACTAGTTGTTAATGTTCTTTTGGATTTCATGTGCACAAGATAAAATTGTTCAGTACAAAAGGAAGTTATAGAAATGTATCTCATGTGAATATTCTGATTAGTATATTATCTATTTCCTTTCAGTGGTGAGAACATTTAAAATCTTATAGAAATTAAAAGTGATGTAATTATTTTTTATCTGATTTAAAAATCTTTCCCTCTTAGATTATTCCCAAGAAAGGGGTGAAGCAAAGCAGGATAACAATCCAAGATTATTCATCTGAGGAGCCACTCAAAATCCACGTGTTAGCACTCCCCAGAAATCCAGGTATGATATCTCAATCAAATTACCTCATTGACTACTGAATGATGTTATTCCCATAGGCTTAACATAATGACCACCCAGCTCATGTACGCAATGAGTTAAAGAAAGTATATGATTTGGCTGAGGTGATTCATTGCCTTGATAAGAACCAGGTTACTGTTAGTTCAAGCTCCTGGTACTTTATGTAAGTCTGTAACTTGTAAAGCATAATTGGTTTCTCTGTTATCTACGTTATAATTTATATTGTCAGTTTACAAATAGATGGGTCAATGTTCACAGTATTCCTAAGTGTCAGAAGTTCAAAAGCCAGATAAAGTTGAGAGTTTGCATATTGCCCTCACTAGTTTGCAACTGAAAAAAATATGTCTCAAGAGTCATATTAACTGATGAGAAGTATTTAAAAAATACAGATTGAAGTAATCATCAGTCAAATTAGTATATGAAAATTATTATCTGTCCCTGGCAAAAGTTAAGAAGTGATGATTTGATCTCTCACCAAGCACTGCCCACACCCTCTCTTCCTTCCTCTCCCCTCTCCCTCCTCTCTCTCTCTCTCTCCTCTCTCTCTCTCTCTCTCTCTCTCTTTCTCTCCCTCCTGGGTTCCTTACATTAAGCCTCAAGTAATTCTAGCTTTTGGTAGGTTTATAAAAGCCTGTGCCTACTATTGATAGTAGCCATAACAAAAGAGCTTTAGTAAGTATGCTGCTTGTGTGATATACATAGGGGATTCTTAAACAGCTCTCTTTTAAATCCCCCATTGTACTGATACAAAAGACTAATCTGTCTATTGACTACACACTGCTTTAGTTGTTAAAGTGTATCAGACCTAATGAAAGAGGAAACGATTTTGTTATTCAAAAGGATACTGGATCATGCAGTGTTTGAAAAATCTTCAAGTAATAGCAACCTAGACTCAAAGAGGATTGTATTTTCATCCAGTCGTTTTGAAATGATTCTAATTCTGTTTGTTGGTGTATTTTCAGCAGTGCAATGTTTGCGGGAATGTTATTTGGGGGAGAATAGGTCATTTAGGTAAGGAAGTTTGTCACTTTTGTAGCACATTTTATTTGAACATCTTCAAGGCTGGTTTACGGTAAGTGTTTATATACTTTCTTTTGAAAATACAGAACAGTTTTATGAATTTGAAGAGCATTTATTGGATACTTCAGTAACATTGGCATTGATACCATATCGAGTGCTGTTTTACATGTGGAGGTGGGATTCTTTCTTCTTCTGTCATTGAACATTACTGTATGTTTTTTTTTCTTACAGATCAACAATCAGAAGAGCAGAGTATTTTGTTGTCCAATGATCTTGATATAAGTTTGCCTCTCAATGTGGACTCTATAACTGTTCCAAAGTCAAAGAAGATGGAAGGTTTAGCTTACCTCCAAATCTTTGAAGGATCACTCAAACCACCAGGTATATACCAAAATGATTGCTTGTTCTTTGAGAACTGTTAAATAGATACATATAATATTATTATCATATAATGGTTGCATGCAGAGCGGCCCTCAGAAAGAACATACTGATACTCATACTGATGAGGCTACGGTCCTCTGTATAAAAATAAAAACATATCATAGACACCTGGAAAATATCGCCTCAAACTCCAAACTACAATCTGACAACCGTTATTTGTATGTAATGTTGGAGCATGACTATGTAAGCCAAATTGTTTGAAAGCTCGTTATACTGTCATGATGTAGACACTACAGACTGTGTTAGCTAGGTTGTGTATGTTTGCATTCCTTAGATAATATTGTGGTCGCATAATGTAATATGTGTGTATTTTTTCAGCCGTGATATTGCTCTCTACATTTACATTGTGTAAAATAGAAGTGACCAAGTATATGTTTTTTATTGATATTTCAACAACAGCAAACTAAATATGTATGTATGTGAATGTATCACATACATGTATGTGAGTGTTCTCCAACTAAAATAGACAATATTACCCCTAACTAAAGAAGGTCAGAATGAGTGACATACAACTTATTCATAAAATGCATTGTAATGAACAAGTTATTCCTTAGTATATTAGACTTGAAAGAGGGGATAGGTTACCTGAATTATTTAATTATGCTTCAATGAACTTGAACAAATTTAAGTTTTTACATATCTTTCACACATAATACATATTGTTTTAATATTTGGATGAACATGTAGGTCAAGATGTCATACTCCTACCAGAGTTTCAGCCAGAGACTACAGAATTCAATAAGGAAGAAGAAGTGCTCCCTCTAGAGTCCTGCCCAAATACAGAAGTTGCCGCCACCATTTCTACACTCACTCCTGCTAAAGTTCAGATGGATATCAGCAGCGAGGGATTAAAGACATCTGATGGGTGAGCAACATTTTTATTTTTTAATTGGTTACCTTTCAGTGAAATTTGAAACTGAAAAGTCAATTTGTTACAAATGTCATTTCCTTGTCATTTTGGAGCAAAATAATAATCATTGTCTGGTTTACACAAGTGGTTGGAATTAGTATGATTGATTTGCGCATATTTTTTTCTCCCTTAGACATTTACAAATATATCATATCTGAATTGGTCTACTTGGCAATGCTATGTGTGAAATATATTTTTTCTTCCATTTATCATCTTTTATTTTGTCTTCTCTCTGCTCCTCTGATATTCTGATATATGCTTTCCTTTATCTTTTTCCTTTCATTCTCTCCTTCCATCTACTAAAATCTGTCTGTCTCTCTCTATCTGTCTCTCCCCCTTCTCCCTCTCTCTCTCTCTCTCTCTCTCTCTCTCTCTCTCTCTCTCCCCCCTTTCACTTTCTCTTATCCCTGTTAACAGGACACCAAGCCAGCCAGAGAGCAACATCATTCTAGATACCGGTAATGAATTAGCCAATAGGGAAGAGCAACCAGAGGTAGAGTATGATCATGTTTCCCCTCCTCAATACCATGCTGCATGTGACCTCCCTTCTGCCACTCCTGACAGCATGAATCCTAGAAACTTGCATGATGCTTCCGCTGTATCCAGTGGTAACGGTGTCCAGATGGACAAGATACCTCCCCCTCCTGTTTATCAAGATGAACTTGATATGGAACCGTCATCCAAAGAAGTTTCCCCAACAGTTCAAGATGGTGAACCTCTACGATTGGAAGCAGATATCATTGAAAGTGATCTCTATCCTCCTCCTTCAACCGGTGACCTCCGAGAGATGTCAGATGCATTGAGCAAGAAATCATCTCTTGAGCAAGAGCCGCATGATGATGAGCATGTTGCTGTCAATAGTGATGAAGACCAGGAGACCACGATCAAGCCAGCAGAACCAGTAGCTTTGATGAACAACAAGGTTGATAATACTGATATTCATGGTGTTGATGAAGGTGCTCAGGAGAAGAAAAATGGCATTGAAGAGCAAAGATTAAAGCAGGATGTTGGACTTGTAACTATTAATCTCGATACAAAAGAAAATCTTGACGAACATCTTCCAAAAGATAGCCTGTATGAAGAAAGTCTTACCAAAGTAAGTCTTCCATTGGAAAACCAGAGTCATGGTGCTCATAATGATGATAATGTAAACATTAATGTAATAAGTAGTCTTCCAAATGATGATATCATTACAGGATCCACTCACAAAGGAGAGGTAGCACTGAATGGAGATGCCACGAATGCTGAAATAGCAAACGATGAAGGTATGAGAGGTGTAGAAGAAGAAGAACAAGGTCCCCAGGTTCCAAATGAAGATCCCTTTCAAATACCATCTGAGCAGGAGATCATATGGTCTAACGATGATTCAAAATATCAGAATGAGCCAGGAGGAGATGACCTGTCTAAAAAGAGACCTATTGAAAATCAAAATGAAGTATTTGTAGGAGATGACAAGAAAGATGGCCCTGAAGAGAAATACTTAAACCAGGTATCTACCGAGACAACAACAAGTTGTCATGGGATATCACATCAGTCTTCATGTGAACCAATCCCAGATGAACATCAAAATGGTTCTGGGAATATACCAACAGATCAAAGTGGAAAAGGAGAAGATAAAGACGAAAAAGTAGAAAGAAGAATGAATGGAATAGACGAGGATTGTGACAGTCTGGAAATTGAATATGCAAACCAAGTCTCCAATGAGACTACATTGAGCCATGCCAAGAGAAGAGAAAACAGAGAGGAGGAAGAACACATTGGAGCTCATGATGACAAAAAGGATGAACCACTGGCTTCCAAAGACCACAAAGATGCATCAAATCCTCATTACAATGATCATGGAGATGAAACTGATGACAAAGACCAGGCGCATTCTAATGACACAGCATGCTCCTCTGATCATATGCAAACCCCTACCTTGCTGTCCAATCCCACTGCTTTGCATGATGAAAATCACAATGGTATCGATGACATGTCTAGCAATGCACTTGCCCATGCTTTAGATCAGAATGTAGATCCCCAAACTAGTACTTGTGAGAGCATGGATGAAGAACAGTTGAAGAGTAAGGTGAGTGGAGATTTATGATCTTAATTCACAACCCATTAGTTTAAACATCCATTAACATGTTAAGTATCTGTGGAATAGATTAGGATGAGTTTAGATTTAAAAATACTTCTATATTTTGTGATAAACAAATTTTAATTTGCCCAGCATACATTTATATAGGGAAAACAAAAATATTCTCAGGCTTGGTTCCTGAGTAATTGTGAAATTTCTGACATTTTCTATTAATAAGACACACCCCAGCTTGTTTATGAGTACATTTATTTTTTTAAAGCATCTAATAATGCAAGAGATTATGCAATCCTTTCAATATGCTAGTGTAAATGAAATTCCAAAGAAGCTACAAAATTCAGTACTACAGATGGCTATTGATAAATAGTTTAATAGATTTTCACACATTTCCTTTATGACTTATAACTCAACAGGACATGCTTCCTCCAAGGTTGAAATCATTGAAAAGCTCTGCAAATATTCCAGAGCTTTACATACACTGGTTTCTTCCCTCGGAGGAAAGCAAGGGATCAGGGGAAGGCGTGGTCAAGCCACGCCCTTCACCCCATCATTATCTGGTTTGCGTGGAAGGGATGCAGTTCAGGGATCAGGAGGTCAATAGCCATTCAAGGTATGTAGTTATATGAAGAGGGTGGTAGAGGTGTTGTGCAGGTCTAGTTGATAAGTCACAGAACTGTGGGCCACAAGGTTAAGGGTTCAAACCCCTTCCCCAGCACCAATGTTCATTGACATGACTACATCTGCTACTCTCTACCCGGTGACGTAAATTGGTACTTAATGGGAAGAAATATTCCTCGTATGTATTAGCAACTTGTGATACTTTTGCTCAATCCAGAATAATGATAGTATTCAGGACTTTGTTAACTTAAATTTGACTGTTGTTCTTGTTGTTCTTGTTGTTCTTGTTATATGCAGTGGCATAGAAATGCACAAGTATGTGTAGTATAATTATTTATTGTAAGTTTAGGAGAGGTGATCTTTTCAATTTTCCACAGTATGAATAGAGGATTTACGCATTTTTTCAGTTCTTTATTTACTTATTCAGAGAGGAAGGAAGATTGAGGTTGAATTAGAACTTTATAAATTTCCATTTTTTTTAAAGATCCTGTAACTAGTATTTGATATCCCATCTTGCAATTAAATGAAATTAGATCAGAAAATGTATTTTAACAATTGAAGTTACTGTCCTATGAGATCACTTATAAGTTTTACTGATTCTTTTCTTTGATTTGCTGTTGAATTAGGTTTATATCATTTCTTATTTACTTTTACTAGACATGAAATAAAATCAGACGAGGAAACTCTTTCAATCAGACACCAGTGGAATGCAGGAAGAGGCTTTCAACTTATCATCAACAGAGGTCTTTGTGAGAGCACAAGATACAAGTAAGTTAGAATTCAATTCTTTCTGCATCTCTGTAAATCATTTTCATTTGTTCAGACACCTTTGAAGTGCATGAATTCTGATCTTACTATATCTTCCATAAACAATGCCTGCTGTTTTTTATTTTTTATATTCAGATGTAAGTAGTGACAATGTTTTCATGGAATTCTAGAGACTGCATCATCATTGAGTGTGTTCAGTGGTCCCTCTTATTCAGTATTATTTTAATTCTAAAATCAATAGAGTCAGTGTGATTGCTGTATACAAGCAGAGCTACCAAAAGAAGAAAACCACAAAGATGACCTCTCCATCTTCATGGGTCACCACTGGAGGGTGTCCTATGCCCCCGAAGCTGTCTCTGACCTCTGTTGGTTTGCAGGAAGTCACCCTTGCTTGGGAACCTGGTCGTTGCCATGAGGACATTGAGATCATGGGATACGCTCTCCTGAAGAACACCAGACCATCAGGAGAGACCATCCCGTATGGAATCACGGAGAAGAACTTTACAGATTTGAAACCTGGTTAGTTCCTTTGTTTTCATACTATAATTTACAATGTCTTGAGTGAAGTAGCTCCTCCAGTATGTGATACTTAAGTTGTACCAAAGTGTTTATTGAATGTTTATATTGAAAGCTGGTATTGGTCTTTAATCTTGATGTTAGTATTACATTAATATGAATACGGTACTGTAGATTGACTATATGAATATAAATATTGTCTTTCTTCTCACATTTTTGCCAGAGTGCATTTGTGGTAATCATGTACTTGCATTATTTGTAAACAAACTTTCTTTATAGTTAATAAATATTTAAGAAGGAATTTAAGTGTAAAAATATCTTACATGCTTGCATTCTTTCTTGGCTATTGTTGGTAGGTAGTATTTTCCCTGAAGATAATGAGCAATAAAAGTAAAAAAAGGAAAGAGATTGACAAATGAGTTTTTTAATCAATTCTAAATTGTGTAGGCATCACTGATTGTTGAATGTCAGTTTTAAATCAACTATTGGGAATTACATTTTTTTTAAACAGGGTCTAAATGTACTCTGAGCTTGTCCACACAGACAGCCAATGGTGGTCCACGCAGACCATCCAACAGCATCACGGTCATCTGTCCTCGTATCCCCGACCCACCGACAATCAATCTGAGGCAGTCTAGTAGTCTCTGCTCAGCCACCATCACATGGCCCAAACAGAAGGCCAAATACCTATCAGGCTACATGTGAGTTAGAATTTAATTTTGATTTCATTCTTTTATATCTGTTAATGGATGAATTTGGAAAAAATATGCATTTCACAAGTCTGATTAAGTGTAGATCATTGTAAATCTGCATAGCTGTATGGATCATGATGATGCAACTATCTCTGATCTTATCATGACATCACCATAATGTGTTATGTGTCATAGTAGAGTGCTTTAGAAATGGGATGCAAAGGTCATGGCTTCGATTCATGCTAGAGCACAGTGTTTTTAGCAAGGCATTTATTTAGCCATGTATTCTATTCTCAAGCCAGGTGTACAGAGGGGTTACCTGGTAGGATGTATTACTTGAATGCTCTGAACATTGATAAAAACAGGGGAAGGTAAAGCTAAGGATTACATTTCAATTTTATTTGAAAGTTCATAGTTATGTTATATACTATTAAATGTGATATGCACTTTACAAGCTATGGATATCATTGCTACTGTTGTCTTATCATCATGATGATTTAATTCTTGGTTTATGCACATACAGTGTCTATGTGAATGGTAAACAGAAAGCTGAATTGTCTTTGACTGAGATGGAGAGGCTTTCTCAATGTGAATACACTCTGGATGCTCTAGAGGAAGGAGAAATCCTCAATGTCTTCATCAAGGTATGGTTAAAATAAAGAGCGTTATAGTGTTCAGATGTCTCTCGTACAACATGCATGAATAGAGAGGCTTTAACAAGAATCACTGCACAGCCTCTGTTGATCCATTTCCAGTCAAGGGTGGCTCATATGTTTTGGAGAAATTGGTATTAACCCTGTATTTGTCCTTGGCCTGTAAATGCCACCCGATGATTAAATTATTGGTTGTGTACTTGGGCTTAAAACAGCTGAGACTTTCTTCCTGAATCAGAACTTGGTACTCTCTTTGAGCTGTTTCTTCACATAGAACACTTTTTTCATCTAAGTTTGCAATAAAAGTGCATTATATATATTTAAAAAACTCTTGAAACTTGATTTTTTGATGATTGTTTTAAATTTTGGTGTCTTAGAAGAAGTTAAAATCTTAAAACAAGGTACATTCAGTCTAGTCTTTGTTGTAATGTTCAAAGCTTTGAATATCTTTGATGCAAATTATCCCCTTGTGCATCTCTTTCTCTCATTCGATCAACTCCATGGAAACATAGGCATGTGCTGGTTCGAAGTCTCTTTCATTGGACCACTCTTCCAGCAAGGCTGTGTGCCAGACAATGAGTGGGAGAAGCAACCAACTATCAATCAGAGCCAAGACTCCGCCCTCGTCACCATCATTACGCCTTGAGGGGAAGCATCCTGGAGGGATTGACATCATGTGGGAGGGGCATGAGCAGGATGAAGGCACCAACCTAACAGTGAGTCCTCAGCCTATATAGAAATAAACTACATATCATATCCATCATTCTGCAAATAGATTTCTTGAACTAAGAAGTGGTATTCATATTATTTTCAGTTAAGCTCAGTTCATTGTCACTTTTATTCCTAAAACATATGGCTCCATAGACTATTATCATTACATTTACAATCGAAATTAGTAGTTCCATGATAAATTTGAGAGCCTGAATTAATGGTTCATTAATACGTGTGGGGTATAGCAACCTGGTAACAAAATCTTGCAAGTTCTATAAGTGCATGTATGGTTCAACACCAAATTTTGTGTGTTGCTGCTCTTTGTAAAGACAATTATTAGATAGGATGAATAGCAAGAAGTCCCCTGGAGCTTGCTTTCTAAAATACAATTCTTGCTTTACTATCACTTTACATGAAATATACTGCCTTTGTAAGATATAACATTCAATTAACAATGAATGTGTTCAAGACAGTGTCTGCTTTGATAAGATCATTGTTTTACTTTTTCTCCTACCTTGCACAGGGCTATGTTGTACTGAAAGACGGTGTCCAGTATGGGTCATTTCTGGGTGTAGAGGTCACTCGTTGCACCGTAGGGCGTATCAAGCCTGGGGTCACTGTTCAGCTTCAAATCATGGCTGTGTCCGATGATATTCTGGAACCAGGAGGTATGTGATAATATTGTTACGTTAACTCTGTGCAAGCTTTGGCCAACTAATGGAACAAACCGTGAACACCCACAATCAACTTTTGTCACACATTCTGTATGTATTTATTGTGTGTACTCCAAGCAATATGGCAGTCTTGAGTTTTGATCCATCAATAATAGGGAGTTAACTGTTTTGAATACTAAACTCTTTTTGAATTTTCACAAACTAGCTTAATAAAGTTTGACCTGGTCCCGTAGCTCATAGGTACTTTGTAAAGTCCAGGGGCTCTAAGCCTTATGGACAGCAAAGGTCAACCAGCACAATTTTCTTTGTAGTGAATTTTATCTTCTTTTTTTCAAAAGAAACTTCGTTGAGATTAACAGCCTTCTTTATTCATATTTAGTACCCAAGTGTAAAAAAAAGAAAGAAACAAGAGGCAAATTACATAAAACTCAAAACAGTTATCATTTTTCATGAAATTTTCCAGCATTTCTTCAGCTATCTTAAGATATATTAATGTATGATTGGATGTGTGCAACAAAAATTAAAATCTTCTGTGAATTCTCTTAGATGATATGCATTTGAGCTGCATTGCTAGGCAAATACATTCTATGATACATATTTGTATTGTGTGTGTGTGTGTGTGTGTGTTATATAAACCTAGGAGATGACTTGTTGAAGCAGTACCCTACCTGTGAGCCAGGCCTCGCCCTCAGAGTGCAGTTCAGTGGACTCCTGGCCCCGCCCAGTAAAGTATGGACAGAGCTGGTCACTGGACATTCAATGCTAGTAGTCTGGCATAGGGGTAAGAAAGGAGAGAAATGCATGATCAATATCAGAGTTTGTTACTAAAGAAAAATGATGATAAACATAGAATGGCATAAGATATATGGAATGCAGTCGTGGTGAAATTGATTTATTTATTGATTGACCACATTGAAGCCTCTTTATTTATTTTGTTTTTCATTCCCAAATTAACTAAAATATATATTGATTGTTGTTGGTATGAGTATTTTTACTGTATACAAAATAATACATATTGTATATAAAATACAGTCAGATGTACCAAAACTAAGAGATTTGTCATTGAAGATATAGGGATAGGGTTATGGTTGTCATCAAATTCAAGGTCAGATGTATAGTAGGGGCCAGAGTTAGGTATAATGTTTTTTTCAGGAGTGAAATTTTGAATTTGGTTAGTTAAGAAAATTGGCCTTGGAGCAGTTTTCCCTTGCAAGTGTTAAATGTATTTGAATATTTTTGAATGATAGGAAAGAAGCCTAACAAGTATCACTTCACAGACCCAGATGCTTTTATGGTAAGATGGTGGAAAGTCAGTACGGGTGAACCCAACATGTGTACAATGGAAACACAAGGTAAGAAACCATATGCCTTTCTTATCTTTCAAAGTGATTTGCATTGATCTCAGGTGTGGTTTACACTGATTAAATTATATTTATAACCATTCTTTATATTACAGTACAATCTTGAGGGAAATCAAAATCATGCATTTTATTGATAATTCATCCTCAAAATGAATATACAATTCTTTTCAATAATATGTAGATACGCTTAATGCAGTACAGCTCTCCTCAATGGCATATTCAGGAGGCACTAGGGGCACATACCCCCTTTTAAGACCCTATTTTCATGTAGCAGACCTTAAATACACAGATAAACATATTCCCCCAATTCATGTTGTCTATAATTAGGGGGATTGTGCCCCCTCCCTCTCTCTGTATAGTATCATGGATCTTCCCTGGGTCCCCCTTACATTCATTTCATGGCAATGTGAAGGAATACATGTTTCTCATGTATGTAAAAGTAGTACATATGCTTTGACTCATTTCTGCTTTCTAGATGACAATCTACACATTGAAGATCTAGAGCCAGGCTCAACATACTCTATCATGGTAGAAGCAAGGAAGTGGGATACACACTGTGATGAAGATGGTATGATTATTATCCTTTTCTCGTGAAAGTGACTTGTTTAGTTAGATGTACAAGTATGTATTCATATGCTTCATTCTTTCGTAAATTTATGTTGAACTTCAGTGCTAAGAGTTACTACTTTTAATATTTGAAAGCAACTTCGTAAATTTGAAAGTTAAACTTCAAGCTAATTTAAATTACTGAAGTTAATCTCTATGGGAGTAACAAAAATGTAAAGAAATTAGTTCTTTCTGTGAAAATCACTCTCTGTAACATATCATGAAAGTTTCTGATTTTAAACAAGGATGTTGATTTTTCTCACAGCTTACACATGTTTATTTTACCTTTGACACTACCATATCTAATACTAACTCACATATTTAAACCAATACCTTTATTTTGCAATGTCAGATGCAGATATCTTGGGTGAGGATCAGCAGAGCCAGACCTTTCTGGTGACCGCTGGGTCCAAGACAATCACTGCCATGACAGCTCGACCTCCTGACCCGCCCTCTGATCTCAAGGTGACCTCTACAGGACCTAAGACCCTGGAGCTGAGGTGGACGTCAGCCATAGAACATGGCAGTGAAATTCTGGGTATGATACATTAATGGTTGTTCATTGTGTTTTCTTCACCTCTCAGTATGTAATGATTTGAACATTGGAGTAAAAAAAAAATAGCCTCATAGCCTCATATAATTCTGCTTGTGAAGTCAAATCTTCTTAAGTAACTACCTGCTTGCACAGTCTGCTTTTCAATTTAGAAACTTGCCATTTACCATATAAAACAGTTATGTTATTTAAAGACTATTTTGATACTGAAGGCAGTGCCAGCAGAAATAAAGCTTTTATACTGTCCATATAACTACAGGGATGTACTTGGTTTTATTTCTTGGTTTTTTAAAAACTGTAAATGCAGAAACAGATATCAATAAAGATTGTTTATGTAATACTCTTCCAAAAACCTTTGTAAAACAATTGAGATTAACCTGCAGTTATGTTCTATCTCTTCACATTGCAGGACTCAAAATGTATGTGACCCTTACAGAAGACAAAGATACTGCTGACACAGTGAAATGCATGGATCTTCTCCCAGATGCAACTAGATCCAAAGTGACAGACCTTGAGCAGGGGAAAGACTATGTCATCCATCTCCTCACAATCACAGATGATTTTTTCGACCAGCTTCCACCATCCCACTCCTTACGCAAGGCACGGGACCTGCCAAAAACTTGGGCGGATGTTGAGAAAGAAGTGGAATCACCCTGGCTGCCGTATGTTGCTATCGGTGCAAGGACGCATGGGAATACCCCTCCAGCAGGGCTGAAGTGTACCGACATTGGGAACGACTGGATAGGGGTGGATTGGCGGCCACCCAGCTGGGGTGGGTTTTATGTCGATAGCTCCACTGTGGAATGGGAAGACATCAGTGGGGATGGGAGCATCCAGGAAGATTTGCAGGAGGGTAGCGTGGAGGTTGGACCGAAGAGGTCGCACACCAAGCTGTATAACCTCACCCCTGGAAGGACGTATGAGATACAGGTCAAAGCCTACATGAAACCGCATCCTTCGACAAAATCCAAATCCAAGCAAAGCGGAAGCAAACAGGGCAGGATGAACATGATTCTGGAATCGGATCCAATCTCAGTGAGACTACCTTGCCATCTAACACCTCCTGAGTTGAGAATCGCAGGATTTAGCTCATATCACCTTGACCTAAGATGGAACAAACCTCACCTTTTATTACAATCTGGATCTCCTGGTGAGAAAACTGCTTTTCTCATGAATATAGGATTAGAATGTTAAATAACCATTGGGTGTAATTATCATAGTTTAGGGATTGTTTGGATGATATAGTCATCATGTTTTACAATCTAAGTAGAAGTAGTTAAGTGGTAGTAGTAATATAAAAGTATGGTCATACCCCTCAGGTAATAATTGTCCTAGTTGGGTATTTGTTTGGGTTTTAATAACAAGGATGATTTAATCGTTCCAAAATCTGAATAAATATTGATACTCTCGAGGTCTCTTTCTTTCAAAAGTAAAGCAACTGGAAAATCTTCATACAATTTAAAATCGATCCCAATGGTGTATTATTTAGACTGTCCTCCTGCACAGGACATTATATTCCAGTCAGATTATACAATTGACTTTTTTCAATTATTTAAATGCATTATATTTTGATTAGTTTCTATGGACGCACATTGTATGTATAAACTAATCATCGATCGTCTGCTTGAAAATTCAATTTTTGCATATATATTACATTTCATTTTCAGATCCAGATCACCAGTCTGCTACAAGACCTGTGAAACTTACTCTCCTTGGTCACCGCCTAGTGGTAGAGGGCAGCGCCCCCATCTTCCTCTCATCAGACACCACTCGCTACACCCTCACACAGATCAAAGGGGGAAGAACACTCAAGGTGCATCTCGTTACCGTGACGACCCCTAAGAAGGTGACGATGCAAGGGCTAAGGAGGAAAGAACAAGATAAAGGAGATGTGAGCGTGGAGAAAAGGATTGCATCTGTTCTCAAGAGCATAGGTGATAACAAGGATGAGACACTTTCCAGGACGTTGTTTGTAACGGTTCCCAAAAGCCAATCAGGAAATATTGTGTCATGTATGTGCACATACAAGCACGAGAGGAAAGCCCATGGAGGAGAAGAAGATGGTGATGACAAAGGAGATAAACTAGACGATGAACCTCTTGGATACATCAATGTCCAGTGGAGCCTCCTGGACTGCGGCAGTGCGGAGGAACAGGGCATTCTGGGATATGATGTGAGCTGGATGTCTGATGCTGATGGCAATGAGCATGTGGCTAATGTATCGAAGCACAGGACCAGTCATTAAATCCCTGTCTACAATTTAGGGTGATTAAACTGTTTGTATTTTATTGGCCTTGCACCTTGCACAATCTAAGAAGGAGAGTTTTTGTGTGTGCCTTTTCAATTTCTGATCAGAAGAACATTACAATGTTTTTACACGTTTCGGCCCCTGGAATACATGTACTGTAAGAATTTTATCTCAATAGCAATCAATAATTGTTTTGACAGGTGTTATATTACTCTCATCTCTGAAGGCTTCATTTCTTAATACTGCTACATGTATAACATTTATATATTAATGTGTTAGAGTTCAGATTTAGTAGTACTACATGCATAAGCAACCGCCCCCCATAGGAAAACAACAACAACAAAATACTACTACTAATAATAATAATAATAAAAATAAATGAATACAAATAATGATAATAATAATATAAATAATAATATTAATAATAATTATCAAAAAAAATAATAATTGATTAAAAAAAAAAAATACAATTAAGATATTTGATATTTTGCATGAGAACTTCTGTTTGGTGGCTGAATTCTATACCCCTGCTTGTTTGATTTACTAATACTTCCATTGTTTGATAGAATATTGATACATGTTTTTATTTTACCCCAGTGGTAGAAGAGAAAATTAAGTATATTCTGGTAGTTAGGTACCCTATGAATCTTTGGCTTGATGAATGACTTGTAAATACACATACATGCATTGGCATATACACCTGTACAACTTTCAAAAGCCTCCATACTGATCATTGGTTTTTGCTTTGTTTTGCTTTGTTCAGATGCATGTATGATGTCAGCATCCAACCTGTCAAAGATGAAGACATCTGGCAAGATTTGAACAGTCCCAGCATCCAGTGTGAGATACCAGGACCACCGGCTCCTCCCACACTCTGCTGTGCTTCCATGACGACCAGTGAATTCATCCTGGAGTGGTCAGAGCCAAGAACGTTTGGTGATGTTGGAGTAAGAGGATACCAGGTACTTGGAAAAAATTGCTACTTTGACAATATGGACTTGCTGAACATTGGCACTGCTGCTGGGTGCAAGTTTATATACAAAGTTTGAATGAATAGAACAAACAAAATCAAATGAATTTCTGCATGAAAGCTCTTGCTCCATAAAGTCTCTAATTTTCAATGATCATGCTTTTCCTTTGACATGTACAATTGTTACTTATTACTAAATTTGTAGCCATCCTTGAATAATGTTAATTTAGTGTGAGTTTGTATGTGTCTTTTTATATCTCTCTGTATTTCCCTCCTACTTCATTCCTTCTCTTTAATTCCTTGAATTACATGAAGCTCCTATGTCATCTCAAGATATTTGTCAATTTTTTCGTTATGATTATTCTTACAATAACTGTTTTGTCTTATTTGAATACCATCCACATATCTCTTTACTTAGTACATATGCCGGTATATAATTTCTTATTTAATTCATATCTTTTTCAATGTGGATTTTTTTTTCTTCAGGTGTACATGAATGAAAGGCAGATTGGACAAGCACTCAGTGCAAGCCACTTCAAAGCAGCAGTGCCATGCAGACCCAATAGGTAATTTACTCAATGTATACTCAATTCTGAGTCTTATTTAACATATTAGTATCGAAACTGAAATCATCAAATAGCAGATACTACAAAGACAAGTAAATGATCAATTATATTCCATGCCATGTCGTGATATTGAAATAATCAAAGTGTAGATATTTCAAAACAAGTAAATGATCATAAGTAGCACTCATGCGATTTTGGTAATGGCCTTTTGTTCAGTTCACCTCACAACCTACTTGCAAAATTACAAAGATTACAGAATGCTGCTGCTCGTATCGTCACACTGTCCAACAAGTACAGTCACATCACACCAGTCCTCAAATCACTCCATTGGTTGCCCGTAGAAAAACGTGTTGTTTTCAAGATTATTTTGCTATTATTTCACTGTATACATGGCTCTGCTCTGCAGTATAACATCGGCTTGATTAAGCATTACTTTCCTTCTAGACAGCTACATTCTCAAAAACTCTGGCTTACTTGTTACTCCTAGGGTTAAAAAAAAGTGGGGGGAGCGAACCTTCGCTCATGCTGGACCTTCATTATGTAATACTCTCCCTCAATGGACTAAGAATAGCAGTTCTGCTGTAGTGCTAAAAGAACAATCTTAAGAAATATCTGTTTAATTTAGCTTATAATTGATTACCATAACCTTTCATGTCAGTACCTTTCCTATCGCACTTTTTATAAATTGAATCATGTACCGTATGTATTTCATCTTTTGCACAAGCTGCGCCTTGAGCATTTGACTGTCAAGTGGATTTGGCGCATTATAAATCATATGTATTATTATCATTATTATTGTAAAGGATAGAATGAATTACTATTTATACATGTAGTTGACTGTTGTTCTTCCGTTTCATTAATGAAATGTTAATTACATTTGCCCTTATATAGTAATCAATACTCTTTATCCATTATTCAATTCTTAGGATCTACCTGCTTGGTATCTGTGCCCTGAGTGATGATCCAAACTACTCTGACTCTGCCCATGACCAGAATCTGAGAATCTGCACCCCTGATAGCGACTCCGCCCCTGCTCGTACCAAAGAAGTATCTCTCCTCGAGTCCCNTGAATCATGTACCGTATGTATTTCATCTTTTGCACAAGCTGCGCCTTGAGCATTTGACTGTCAAGTGGATTTGGCGCATTATAAATCATATGTATTATTATCATTATTATTGTAAAGGATAGAATGAATTACTATTTATACATGTAGTTGACTGTTGTTCTTCTGTTTCATTAATGAAATGTTAATTACATTTGCCCTTATATAGTAATCAATACTCTTTATCCATTATTCAATTCTTAGGATCTACCTGCTTGGTATCTGTGCCCTGAGTGATGATCCAAACTACTCTGACTCTGCCCATGACCAGAATCTGAGAATCTGCACCCCTGATAGCGACTCCGCCCCTGCTCGTACCAAAGAAGTATCTCTCCTCGAGTCCCTTGCTGGACCCCATGGGGGTAGCACCCAGCAGAGTAGAACAGGGCGTAGAGGACGTACAAGAAAAACATCCAGTTTCAAGCTTGTTCCTGAAGATATTGAGTTGAAGCTCACAACTGTTACCTCTCATACTATAGGGATATGCTGGGATTTTCTTCGCTCAGGTAACATTTTAGGCAAATTAACTTGCATATGTCTTCCACTGTAGGCGGGTTTTTTTGCATTGATATTGAAAATATAAAACTACCCACAGTAAGCTGGATATGTTTGGGTATTCTAATTATATTTCTTATAGTTTTTATACAAGAACTACATCAAACATAAACTAAATGAATAATAAGGATGCACTTGTGAAATTTTCCATGTATTTGTATAGATGTCAGCAATTGATTTCAACCATGATATCTGGAGGGGGAGGGTTTGAAATTGTTTTTGTAAGTTTTTAAATTGACTGATATATAAACCATTTCATAAAATGTTAGGTTCAATTATATAGATATATTGACTTTTATGAGAGGCATAGCTGTTTCTATGGGCTCAAGGGGATGTAACGTCCCCAAGAGCCAGAAACTGCTACTCCTCAAATATTAAAGCAGTCCATATATCTTTTATATACCGAATTCACAAAATAGTCTACAAAAAATTCTTGCCCTATTATCCTTTTCTTGAGTAAATATTGGTTAAAACATCACAGATCTGAGACACCGTCTGTTAATCTTCGCTGGAAAGTTGCCTGAATTTTACGATCATTTGGGAATCGCACTCACACTGTGTGGTATCCGTGCTTGCACAATGAAACTTTTTACATCTAACATGTAAACCAAGGGGGATCTCAGGAAAATTTAATTATGCCTGTTGACCAGGGCAACATGCATCTTTGTCATTAACTCTGCCTGTTACCCGGGGCAACGGCCATAGTTCGTTTCTTTGCGGGCATGGCTAAAATCACGGCTCCAATGTCTACCAATCAGATGACAAGAATTTAATATTCAACATACTTAAGAGATGTATATGATAGAAAATATTAGTCACTATATCTACACCTTTCTCTGTTGATTTAATAGCAGTACATTTCCAATCATTTTGTTTTCCTCCTGTAGAGAGTGTAAGCAAGGTACAGCGATTACAAGTTACCTGGAGCAGTGTTGCCAAACCAAAGGTAATTTCTATGCACATTTTTACAACGATGGTGAAGTGAATACAAATTTATTTAAACAAAACTCACTTTGAAATGTTGATGACAAGGTCTGTGCCAAAAGTTTATTCAAGATTTAAGAATTATTAAAAACATATGTTTGCATCTGGATGGCTGAATTGTCATAATAATTGTCAGATAATAAAAAGACAAAATTTACAATAAAAAAGCAGAATGAATATATAAAGAATCAGGAAATACAGCTATAAATACAATTCTATCATGATATCTACATCATTCATTCATTCACGTTTGTATTCATTTGTCTAGGAAATTGAGGCCCTCTTGAGTCCAACTGCAACCACTTTCACCATCAAGAACTGCAATCCTGGAACCAATCACTTCATCACCATCACAGGCCTGGATAAGGCTGATCATAAGGTGTGTCGATCCAAGCAGCTCATCTTACAGACATCATCACAGATCAGCACCCCACAGCTGTATGTGAGGTGAGAAAATTAACCTGTATGGATTCTTTGATACGGTACTTGAACCCAAGATGTGAAAGAATAATGTGAAGCTATTCAACTTAGGTGGGGGGGAATGGCACAAATCACTCAAATACGGTTAGGATTGCAAGATATCTAGTAGAAGCGTAATTCTATAATTTATAGTAAATTTTCTTTGCTTCTCTGTATGAAAAAAGAAATGATAAAAAAGAATAAGCACAACTTTTTTTACTATGAATACAACCCATAGCATGCTAGCTGTGACATCATAAGTAGGGCTTCACACTGCTTTTCTTCATAGGGGGTCCAGACTGAAATATTTAGGGTCTGTATGAAGGAGCCCCCTATAAAAATGTTGAAATTTTGGGTGTTCTCCAGTCCAGAATTAGCATTTGGGGCCAGACCCAAATTGTGTTGTGATATGTGCTATTGAATAAGTATTCCATTTCATCACATTCAGCTCAACGTCATTCAAGGGGATCTCACTGAATTGGGAGAAACCTCAAGCTTTTGGAGGAGCAAACATCTCTGGCTACCAACTGAAGGTCAAAGGTCAACAGTCGGCTACCTTGACCCCTAATGCTACCACATACACCTTCAAACATGGCAAGATGTGTCAGACGTATGCCTTCAGTTTGCAGGTAATTCCTCTCCTTTATTGTGATGGCTTTGTAAGATCAATGTTGACAATGATTATTGTAATTTGAGGACTTCATCATCCACCATTGGTTCAGTGAAGTTTACTGTTGGTTGTATATCGTGTATGATAAAGGGTAAGGGTTACGGTTGCAATTGGTTTTTAAGGTAGGTTTAAGGTGAGGGTGAGGGCTAGGGTCGGGTAAAGTATTGAGCCCAGGGTTGCAGTTTAGAATTCGATCACTAGTAGAAAACGACTGAAAAGCAGTTGGTTGCTGGGCCACATTTTGTACAACCAAATACATTGAATTTTATCTATGTGTTTTTTTTTATGGATTAAATACTCCCAAGGCTGAGTTATCTCCACTGTTTTGTTTTACCTTCATTTGGCTTAAAATTTCATAGGATAATAATGTGTACTGCTTGGCATTAACTTGTTTCTTCTTCCATTTATCCATTTTATCAGGCTACCTGCAGTAACTCTCAACTTAACAGTGCATTCTGTGACCCCATCCAAGTGACCTGGCCAGGGGTCATTGTCCCTGAACCTCAGAGAATGTCCACTGTAAAGGTCAACTCACTCTCTGTTGGCTGGTCAGAACCTGAGGTCCTGGGTGGGGCAAAGATCAAACACCTCAAGGTGAGATAACACTTGATCTAGAAATCATCCTTTTATTAACATTATGTAGATTTTTTCCAGATTTGAAGGGATTTCAATTATTTTTTTGATAACATTCATTTTCTTGTCTTATCATATAAAAAATAAAAAGAGACTTTTAAGCAGCTAGAAGTTTCTTTTCAAAAAAAAATCCACAGATCCTATGCATATGAATATATCATGTTCTAAAATTTAATTTATTTCAGAATACAAGTATTACTTACCAGGTATACTAAAAGAAAATGGGGTTAATTATTATCCTTGAAAATTAATTAAATATAGAAAAT
>BEXV01000260.1:45312-57481 GCA_003118195.1 Hemicentrotus pulcherrimus | reverse complement strand
TTTTTTTTTTTTTTACTCTGTTGCCGTATATACGCCGCACCCCGACTTTTTGATTTTTTCTCTCCCAAAAATACTGCGGCGTTTACACCGGCAAATACAGTAGCCAAAAGTTTTGAAAAATTATTTTCTAGAAACATTTCTCTGTTTTTTAATGTCATGAGTGGAGTTTTCTTAGTTCCTTCATGCTAAGAATTCATAATTGTATACCATTGCTAAATAATTTTGAAGTTATTTTCTTTTTCTCTTTCAGAACTGCTTCAAGTGGTAATCTCTCTCTCTCTCTCTCTCTCTCTCTCTCTCTCTCTCTATTTCTCTCTTTATCTGTATGTATATGTATATAAATGTGCATCAGTGTATTTGATGATCTTTTTATACAGCAGTTTATGATAAGCAATAATTGTTTGTGAATATTATCTATTTCAGACTGCTCCAAGAACTATTTAGCCTTGAACATGATCTTGAAGAGAACTTTCTGGTAGATGTGCAATACCAAGAGGATCTATTAGCCAGGGTAAGCCTCAAACTATACTTAAACACTTATTTTGTTGTTGATGTTTTATTTTGTGACATTCCAAGTTATTGTGGGGATACCTATATCTTCTTTGCTTTTCTGATGCTATATTTCTGTTCTGCTGCTCTGCAGTCCGCAGCATCAAGCACATGTATGGTATTTGCAGTGACATCTTCCTTTCACTTGTGAGATTCCAATGAATTTCCTGATGACTTGTCATATTCATTTCTTAGGTGTCTGAGGTTTCATCATTCCTGGCTGAAATTGAGACTAGTCTTGATAACTGCTTGGAAAGGATGAAAGAGTACACAGGTAAAATTGATAAATTGTCTATACAATATGTTACATGAAAGAACTAGACATATTTTCCCGCCTCAATATGAATGAACATGAACAATAAAAAATAGTAGTATCCTCTTCCTCTTTCAATGTTTTTTTTAACGTAGATTTAATATAATTGACTGATGAGTTATGCGATTGCTTAGAAACTTTTTATATGCATCATTTCTCCATCTGTATATATATATTTGATAGATACATTAATTAGCTGACAAGAGATTGCTCAAATTTATGACAAAGGTTTTTAATTTTGAAAAGGGAAGGCACAGAAGAGAAGAATCAACTGGAAAATAAAAGCAAGGAGAAATAAAGGGAGACAGTATGTCAATCACATTTATATTTGTATTGAGTAGACTAATAATAGAATAACATTTACCAGCACCTAGCAATCTTTGTAGAGATTGAAGTAGTTAAAAAGTCTGATAATAGTAGTCATTGTTTTGAAAAGACACCTATCAAGCAAGCAATTCAAAATGGACCCGTCTTCTGCCCACATCCAGGTACCATCCGCATAGCTCTAACATGGGACCCTGTACCTCATGATGGGGATGCTATAGTATCAGGTTACAAGGTGTTGGTCAATGGAGAGCATTATGGATTCGTCCTGCACTCGCAAGTCTATGAAACAGAGATAAAGGTAGGTACATGTATCAAGCAAACTTCTATGCATAAATAGAAGTACAGCTGCAGGAGCAATCGTATTAGCCGTACATATTAGCCGTATTAGCCGTATTAGCACAGTTCATGACAGCAATACTAGATCTTATATTAATGTTATTCATTCAAAATGTGTCATAAACAAGGAGTAGTAGTATTAGCATAGTGTTAGTATTGATCGTAGTACTGATACTAGAAGAAGTGAAACTTATTCATCTAAAATTGATTATGTACATGGAATAGTAGTATAAGCAGTTGGGAAAACATTAGTAACGTAGGAGTAACAAATTCTTCACAATTATACTAGCAGAAAAATAAATGTATGTCATCATATATTTAAACTTAAGAATATTCTGATATACTCTAGGGTTCTTATGCTGGGTTGGAATGAAAGAAAATGATGATTATAAGCTGCTTTTTTTGTTATTTGGTGTATTAAGCAACAATTTGTGAACCTAAGTCAGCAGTGTTTTTTGATAGCTTAATGATAACGTGCTTATTTTCTATTTCATGTGTTGTCCTAACCTGTTTAACTTCCATTGAAAAAAGAATGGGATTTTAACCATCATAATAATATTTCTATTTATTCAGTTAAGTGCCTACAATGGTATCCATAGTATCAACCTGGTTGCCATGACAGATCATCCTGTTAGACACAGTGACCTGTCGAAGGTCATCACTGTGGATACCAGCCCGTACCGTCCATTTGTTGCTTACTGTCTCAACAGTGTCCACAAGCAAAGAGTCAAGTACGTGCTGTTCTAGCTGTTATAGCTATCTTTGTAACCAATTTTGGCATTATGAATATGATGCATTAATATGCCTCATATGTTTTCAGGTAGAGGCAATAGAATTCCTGTTTTAACAGTTATATATTTAGAGTCCTGCTTTATTTTTATAAACATTGCTTTTAAATGCTGTATCATTCAATACCTTCTGGTACTATTTTGTGTTCAAAAATGATTTCTAAACATACTGTACATGGCTCCTTTGAAATACATCTTGGTACTTGGTTGGGTAATCCCTTTGGCAGCTCACTCAGGAAGCTATACTGGGATCTGAAAGCCCTCTTTCATATTTCCAGTATATTCAATGCAGTAGTTTGTTGTGAATAGATGCTATTCATTCCATCATTGAAAAAGAGATTGTGAAACACTTCTGCATTGAAATTGTTTCCTCCCAGATTTTCATTGTGCATGCATATTACATGCACCTAGACTAACCATGCTCCTCAGGTATTGGAGATGGTGCACACACTGTAGGCCTAATATGAATTCAAGGGTCATAATACTGATCATTGTGAAGTGCACTTTCAATGATTATCAACATGGAAAACATCACACGAAAGACATTTGCTATGAATATCTCGACTATCAATATTCTCATCATCCTACAAATATCTATCTTGCTGTTTGAAATCAGGTACCCCAATCCAGGATGCTGCTCTTTCCAGGAAACACTCCACCCCGAGACCCATCCAGACTTCTCTCACCTTCCCAGCCTGCATCAGCACCTTCCAACCAGGCGCGTCCCCACCCCTTCCATCACCGTGTTTGACCAGAGCCAGGGCACCTACCGGCTCCTTGTACCTTCCAAGCTGTCTAACAAGAAGCCCATTGTGATTCTGTTCTGGACACACTGGTAAGAATATTAAAAAAGTTGACATCAAGCTCTTGTTGCAGTGGTGGATCTAGAAATCTATGCTATAAAGGGGAACTGAATCTCTGTATGAGTGGGTACAGAATATAGTCACACCATTTATGCTCTTGGATTTTGTTTCTATCCAAGGTGCATGGTTAGGTTGGGGCTGCAACTGCATTTAAGGTTTGGTTTAGGATTAGGGCTTTGGTTACCGTTAGCTGCAGTGTTGGTCTAGCGTTGAATTTCTGAATTTTGTAAATTTTGATAAGTGACCATGGAGCATGTGGCATAGAATGCTGAATGTATGATAGATGGATACATTGGATATGTACACATACCCCATCCTATAATTGATACGCCACTTGTTGTGCCCCATGAAGAACAGGATCTTGAAAGTCTGTGTGGGGGATTTAGAACTGCGAAAAACATATCCATTTATATTGCATTTTTAAAAACATTTACTGTTTTACTGATTATTATTCAACATTGAAATCTATGGTTGCCAAAATTTGTATATTTATTAGTGTTTATTTTTAATTACTCTCATCCTAGGTGTTTGGCATCACAAGCTATAATGGCACACTTTGTGAATTATGCCAAAAAGAGATCAAACAAGGTAAGGTGTATTCTCTTTATTTTCCTGTGATACAATAATATCAATCTATATTACAAGAAAATCATACTTGTATGTATGCTTGTATTTTCAAGAGGTGGATTATTCTTTAATTGATCTAGAAAATATTCATATTAAATTGGAATGTTTAAGTGTCTTCTCTTTTTAAAAAGTTCATTATTTAATACCAAATTTTATTGTTTGCAGTATCTTGTGTCGTGAATGTCTCATATGGGGTATTTGATTGAGCTTTTGATTTATGCGTCAGTTGGCAGTATGTGGTTCATTCAGGAAAATGTGCTGCTTTTTTTTTTAACCACTAAGATCCTTCAAATGGTATAAAATATAATGGTGTTATAAAATCTGACTCCTTCTTGACAGCTGGTGTGTGTTGGTATGTGTTGTGAGAGTGGAGAGGACACAAACACACATCGTGATACCATGAATAGATTCCTTACTGACCGGGGCTGGACGGGAGATGGGTCACTTCAGCATTGCTGTTGCTGCTCTGAGGTCGAAGCAGATGGAACCAAGATGGTCGCAAATAGATCGCTCAACACCGGCCACTCACTAGTACAGTTTGGTAGGTCATAAAGTAACATCTGGGCTTTACTTTTTTTTAAATATAGTGTTAGGATTGCTGTTGGGACACTGTGAGGATTAAGTTTAGTGTAGTGTTTAGTAATCAGATAAATGTAGGAATAAAGAAAAGTCCATGTAGATATTGTGATCAATAATTGAAATGTAGCAATTCTAAAGATAAAATGTTATCTACACTAATACACTAACTTGGGTCATATATTTGCTTGTTTGACACCTATCACATGTGACTTTGAATAATATTCTGTCTTTGTTGTACAAAGACATGTACTTTCCATAGTTGATGCTTATTTCACATTGCTAGGCTCGGGCATGTATCAAAGTTCTAGTTTCTTCTGATGGCTTCACACATTGATTTTGACTTGCTATATAGCTACTGAGAAGAAGAGCTCTGATGCCCTATCAGCTGTGAGTGATCATGTTCCGGAGTTATTTGGTGTCATGGCCGTCCCAACAGTGATTGTAATCCATCCTGAAGGTATGTTGTCTTTTTACTCTACTTGTCTCAATTCCTGATAGTTCACCTTTTTGAAATATCTCTTGTTTCTCTAGCTGTATTGAGATGATTAGTTATTTCATAATGTTTTAGATGATACATTAATGCATGGATAATACGGAAAATACAGTGCTACGGTGATTCATTTATCTCACTTTTAACCCCGAGGCCAGGGATTCTAAAATTCTTGCTTGATAAATATGTCCTTAGACAAGGCATTTTATCTAATGTTATTAGGATTTATTTCTTGTCATGCAATTTGTTATGATAACATTAGCATAAGCTTAAAGGTAGGCTTTACTACTTCAGCTAAAGGGATTAGACCGCTCAGCAAGCCACCGAGGTCACTGTGACAGGTGGCTATCTCATTAACTCAACTCTCATTTAACATAAGAAAAAGAGGATCAAGGGGGACCAACAGGCACTGATTGGGGAAGTTTTCTATATAGAGGGAGCAAGTAGCTACAAGTAGGACAGTGTGCCTTTAAGCTAGTGTAATCATTTTAAGAGCGCATAGAGATGTTGTTCCATGAGGTCATATGCAATTTACGAAAGAGCAGAGCCTGGGCAATATTTAAAATGCCTTGAGCAGCTTACGTTGGTGGATATGTGCGCTATGAAAATATCCAATATTTTTATTATTTATTAAGATCAAACCATATTTTTGTTTTTATTATCATATCTATATTATTTCAGGTTACTTAGGATGGAAGAGTTGCTTTGCGGTGACAGACCGATCTGCGTTTATCTCTGCTCTCGACTCCGGGATCATCAACATGCTGAGATCTAACCCAACCTACTTCAACACCCTGACCTTGTCAGAATCGGCCAGTTTCTCAGGTAAGGAAATGATAAATATGATAATCATTTTAAGGTGCCACCTATCTGCTTGAAGTACATTTCCAAGATCTAAATATTGACTCTAGCTAACAACACTTAAGCTTTAAATAGCGCTCATGTCTGGCACATTGCCACTCCTGGCAATCAATCATTATTACCCTGGCTTTAGCATGGTTGCCATTGCAGCGCTTGACCATTTTAAGGAATTAACTCCTGCCAGGGACCCATTTACCTCACGTGGGTGGAGTGTGGGAAATGTAGATTCCTATCTTGCCAAAGGCCATTAGTGCTGCAACAGGGATTTGAACCCTGTACCTTGTCAGTTGTGGTTCACAGGCCGGAGACTTATTTACTGGATCACAACACCTCACTTATTCAGATCAACAACAGTTTCTCAGCCTCAAATTTATGTTACCATTTCAAATGAGAGGAGTTTAAAAGAGTTTGAAGACTACTACCTGAACAACTACATATACACCTCGAAATATATGTACATTGGGGAATAATTAATTTTCCAAGGATTATTTTTCCTGGGTTACGAGTCCAAAAGGTTTAAGGGGGTACATTCTGTTGTCCTAGGTAGATTTTTCTGTTTGTTAAAATGACACTAGCACTTGATCCTTTTAATTATCCTAGCATTGGAGTATTAACAGACTTTGATTTTGATTTGCCATAGATACTACATCACAGGAGAGTCCACGACCACCAACTCCTGGCAGTCCAGTTATCAAGAAACAAGGATCAGCCTGGAATGGGGAGCCAGGATCCAGGCCTGTATCTGGGACAGCAAGCGATGGCAGATTCGGATTGGGGTCCGCCAAGCCCAGGACCCCAACCATCGTCAGTCCTCAGCTGAGGCACTTTGTCCTGAAGAAGAAACAGAAGCAAGAACCTGAGCAGAAGAATTTGATCAGTATTGACACAAGACCATACTCGGCCAATGTTAAGACAGGCAAGGACAAAGTCAGACCCAATTCATCTGTGACAATCTAAGACCTGAACCTGAAGCATGCTGTCCTGTAAAAGTAGCCGAGATCAGAACTACTTTATCAGTATTGACATGAGACCTTACTTGGCAAGGCATAGAATGGAAAGACACCAAATTCATCTGTGACAAGCCAAGACCCCAAGCTGGCACATATTGTCTTGCAGAAGAAGCCTAAACTTGTTAGTATTGACACAAGACCTTACTTGGCCAACTTGAAGACAGGCAATTAAAAACAAGTTTAGACCTAATTCATTCCTCTGTAATGATCAAAGCCCTCACAGTGAGGCACTTTGTATTGCAGAAGTAGGCCTTCATCAATATTGACACCAAATCTAATTTAGACAACTTGAAAACAGGCAAAGAAAGAGTCAGGCTCTCCTACTCAAGATTTCTTTTGTATTTATAATGGTAGCTACAGCTTAACTAAACAGGGTCAGAGAGTATCAGGCTGAAGAAGTACATGTGTACATGCACATCTTGAAAATACTTTTTAATATTTAGAAATGATTTTTTTTTTTTTTTTTAAATATTAGTCTAATACACTAAAACTGATTTAGTGACCATGTGTATAGAATGAGCACCTTTCAATAAAAAACATGATTGTTTCTTTTTTTGCAGAGTTTTTTAGTCAAATCTTTAAGTGCAGGAACCTGCACATAAAGGCCACTTGGTCATAAAGACTCCTTTACTTAGTGTGTCCACTGAGTGGTCTTTATATACAGGTTTGATCTTACTCTTATATGATACAATCTTTTAGAGAAGCTGCATTTTCTGTACTTCAAAAGATATTTTATGTTTTGAGCGTATGTCCTTCAGCACTGGTGGACATACTGTTATACATGTATACATATCAAATATTCTTGCTTCTATGTTTTGATGTGTCATATAAGAATGGGGCTTATTAAATACACAATGGATGCTCAGGTTTAAATGAATTTGATGTGATTGATGCAAGTTTTGAAATATCAGGTTATGTGTTTTGTTCTCTCTTCTTTTTATACAAATTCAAAAATGTTCAAATGAATCAAAATGTTTAGTAGGCAAAGACTGTATAGATTTTCAGTGAAGATGGCTCCCAGCTGATATAAAGTGTTTTGATGAATATATTCTATATTAATGATGTAACATTTAACAAAGGTTGTTTGGTTTATCTTTTGGATGAGACTGAAATCTCGACCAGGATTACCATATTGGAGACCTGAAGATCACAGGATTTAACTACAAATAATTTGTCAGCTTATTGTTAAAAAAAATTCTGTAATAGTTGTAGTTATGGTAACATGGTTATACATATGTGTGTGGTGTGTACATGTATATAAATATATATACATTTTTTGTCTTTTTTTTGGGGGGGGGGTGAGGGTCATTAACAATATGATGGACACAAGGAGTTAGGTGCAGGCTTTTCAATCTTACTACAAGTGTCTCCCAAATTATTTATCACATCATGGTAGACCTCAGCTTAAGCTACATTTATATTTTATAACGCCATAGGCTTGATTGAGAAAAAGTGGAATTGTGTGTTCAAATTTGTTGTATATTTTATGTCAATATAATGAACAGTTCTATTTTTGAATGGTCATCTTGTGAGTTGGACAATCTATGCAAGATTTGTGTAGTACAAACCTCAGTCCAGTATGCAGTATTCTTGAACATATTTTTGACATTTTAATCAATCAAAATATGTTTAAAATCCAGAAATTATGATATCAACTTTGTTTATATTTGACTCTTATTCTTAAGACTTTACTGGAATCCCATGATGTGTCGTTATCTCGTTCTGTCTTTGCATGATACAATGATAAAGTGTTGTATCTACAAGTTCTTAGAAGAATTATATGTGTATAGTGTTGAAATCAGTATAATTACAAGATCTGAAATAAATTATATATTTGTAGAAAATGAAATGGAACTTAGGCAGTTTTTGTAAAATGTATATGAAAAGAGTTGATAATTTTATATCAAGGGCCTGCATCAATAAATTATGTTATTGACTAAATATATTATTATATGTTGATGTGTTCCCCCAAATTTGTGTACATTTGTGAGATGGAGCTGGCTGTTACAACTTGAGATTGTATTTGATGTAAAGTATAAGATTATTAGAAGATTTCAAGACATGTAACATTTTGTAACCAAGGTTTAAGTGACATTGTTTATTTTTATTGGAATAGATCTGGTTCATAAACTTCATATGCAAGTATATTTTTTGGTGAAAAATCATATATACAAATTTTGAGTAGATCTTTTTAGGGATAGTTTTTGATAATGATTGTTTTAAAGAAATCCATTAAATGTAATTTCTTTGTAGATTATGATGATGGACAAAGAGTATGTATTCTCTAAGTTACCAAAGTATTATGAAATCAACCATTTTTTATTTTTTTATTTTATTTCAGCAATCTTGTCTTAAAGACCTATTTGTGCCAAAGAACACAGAAAAAGTAGGGTAATTACTTTATCAATGTGTTTTAAAAAATTGATTTTTGTTCTTCCTTTTTGTTCACTTATGTAATCATGTCAAATCATGTGAACCAGAGCCAAATTATAACATGCCAATAGTCCCATTGTAGAGGTTTATAGGGGGCCAATCAAACTAAAATGTTTTAGCTGTGCTTGTCTAGCTTTCCATGCTGATATCCTGTTGAGAACCAGAAGGGCAATAACTCTGAGAAAGTACATAGGAGTTAACAAAAATTTGGCTCTCAGCAGATACTTTCCATTTTGTCAGCTGTGTATATCTAATCTATGAAGAGGTATTGGAAGTTTAGATACAGTATCAACTTTGTCCAGGTTTTAAGGTGACATGTCACATATGTCTAAAGATTTGATTTCTGGGTATGGTGATTCGTCATATTTTCATGCTAATTCACTTCCATTTGCCCTTTGAATATGAGTTGTGGATTTATAGATGAGCATTTATCAACATTAAGTGAAGGACAAAGCTGTAGTACTTTTAATGTATACGTGTAGGTGTTAACCTTTTTAGAAAGACAAAGCAGAAGGATCCATTTAATTGTGTTCAAATATTTTGATTGTTTGTTTGCTTTCATTAACATGTATGTGTACATTCAGCCTACACAAAAATGTGTTTCCGACAATGTGTTGCACATCTAACGGGATTAGAAGGTTGGACAACTTAATTTTTTTTGTTTAAAGAAAGACTTTTTTGTGAATTTGTTTAGTTGCTTGCCACTTTTTGTACAGGTATCAGTACAATCTTTTATTACATTCCATATCATGGTAGTATTATTTATACCTGTTTTTATAAAAGAAGTCAGCCAATGTTATTTAAAGATATAGCAGTAGCAGTAGTGTCTTTTTAGGGCGTTTTTGCAATGCCTTTTGATCTAGAATGCTAAGAATACACATGATACATGAGCAGAGAGAGCAACATTTATTGAAAATCTTTAGTCTATGTCCTATGCAGTCCATTAAAAGCGATTTAATTGTAACTTATTAAGTATATAATCACTGTTTTCATGGAGAAATTGACAATTTTTCAGTTTATTTTTGCAATTTTCTTTCACATTGGGTCATTTATTAAACATTTTCATTTTTTCAAACTATGAAGAAGTGGGAAAAGAAATCATTTTTTTACCAATCTGAAGAGGGAAAATTGATTCAGTTAGAGAATAAAACACTAAACTGCTATATGTGAATGCACTTCTTAAAAATCTTACATGCCACTAATTGAAGTAAATCAAAAAGTAGTGTGCCATTTAGAATTGGTGTACTCAATTGGATTTTACTATATTTGTTAGCATTTGCAGTTCTATCAAAAAAAAATAAAGCTTTTGGAGCATGAAGTTGAATTATTTGACTGATATCGCTGTGAACAACCAAAATATCCTAATGCTCTCCAGCATAGTGTATCTGGAAAGAAAAAAATAAATAGTGATGACTTCTGGTCAGAAGCGGGTATTTTTGGGGGATGATGAATATGACATGATATTATGATTTCTGTTTTCTTTAAATATGTTTTCTTTCTGTTACAAGTGTTCACCATATTTGTAATTATATTTTCATGTATTATATTTTAACTCTTGTTTTTAGACTTAAAATAACAGCAACAAAGCCTTGAAGGATAGATATTTATTTGCATAGATTCTAAATGTTTGAATAGTTGAAGAATAAAGTACACTTTTGACATCCAATTTTTGACTGGCTTGTCTATTAGTAATCGTTTATCCTTAAGGATACATGCTACTTGTAAAATGATGAAGTGTGAATCATATTGATCAATGAGATGGAATATGGCCTCATTTAGGGAGATATTCCTTTTCCCCATCATCATTTTGTTGTAATGAAGAATATCATATCNCCCCCCCCCCCCCCCAACAAAAAAAATCTATATCTATGCGTGCTCATAGTAGACATATTATATCGGACATATTTGTAAATGCCCAACACTACTGGGAATATGTTAACCAAATAACTGGGGGTATAAAATCACAGTCTTGAGCCTGGGGAGCTATTTATAGAGCAAAGGGGATGGCGCTTTACTTCTCCACCTGCTTTCTGTTGTCTACCTGGTTTATATGATTTCATGATACAAATATAATGATGGATTCGTGATTGAGGGCTTTGAAAACTTGACTGTACGTTAGCTAAAGAGGATGGACGGAATTGATTGATTGATGGTGTTGTTTGATTCTGTATGAATAGCCTTGATATGAATGCTGAGTATGCGACCATCACATTACAATCAAAGGCCTACATAATTATATGCAGTAAATAATTATTATTACTTAACCCATTGAGTTGAATTGACTAGCTGTAAATGATGCAAGGAAGGTCCCGCCGGAAAAGCCTAATTCTTTTTTTTTTTAACTGGCAAGCCGATGGGAGACGTACAACCTTAATCAAATTGACTTAATTTTATTTCTTCTTTCACAAATATTTGTAAAAAAAGTAACAGGAACAGCAGATTATCAATATAAAAAACATAATTTGAAGTACAATAGTAATATTCAACATACAACTCTTTGTTATTAGCTAAAGAAATTCTATAAAAAGTTACTTATGTAAGATCATGTTCTGTACATGAAAGAAAGAGGAGACCTTACAGAAGCTAGGCTTGTTAGAGCAAGGTCTCCAAACAGAATATAATAACTGAATGCTTTAATTACTTTGAAGTAAAAAATACTTAACAACTATAAGACATTTACAATTACACAAGGGAAATAATTATATTACAAAAGAGATTGGAAGAGATTGGTGTATATAGGAAAAGAAGAAAATGGGAAGAATATACATAAGGATGGAGAGCGAAAGCGCAAAACAGAACGAAACAACACCAGAGGAACGTTTATAAGGAAGAAAGTTATATATGCAGGGGAAATGGTTATGGGGAAGAAATAGAAGAGAGCGAGAGAGAGAGATGAAAAAAGTACAATAGAGCAAAATAGAACAAAGCAAGTTTGCTAATAAATGAAGAAATGTTGGTAAGCTAAGCTAAGGACCAGGGGGGGGGGGGGGGGG
>BEXV01000260.1:31605-42740 GCA_003118195.1 Hemicentrotus pulcherrimus | reverse complement strand
GGGGTGCACCCCCGAAATTCTTAAGATATCTTGGTCAAAACGGCGATTGAAATGTTGTTTGTATCCTAGCTCCAAAATTTGCCACTTTCCTGAGCCGTGCCCCTGCGGCTAAATCGGCCTGGGACGTAAGGATAAAATCCAGGTACTTTTTTTTCCGCTAGCCCCAAGGGATCATTTGGCCTAACAGTTTGAAAATATCCTTCCCACATTTTTTGAATCGGCCAATAAGGGAGGCGTGAGCTCCGCTCAGTCCAAACCATGGTTACATCGGATAACATCTCCGCGTGCGAACGATACAGTGAATGAAAGTATTGGTAGCTGTTCGCACAATAAAACCCGGAAGTGAATACACGTAATAGACAACGTGCACGTTATTATTTTTATTAAATCAGTGCCTCCAAAGGCAACTCAAAGTAAAATAGCGCAAGTTTTGGAGATATTTTTACCATCGTATTTTTGTTTTTGCCACCACCATACTATGACGTTATGGCAACAATAGTCAAATTTGACTACTGTATTTGCCGGCAATAACGCCGCACCCTCGTGTAGGCTGCACCCCCGATTTTGACCTTTTAAAAAAAAAAAATTGTCAAAGACGGGATTCGATCTCTTGCACCCGCGATGGTGATGTGACTAAAGTCAACGCCTTAGACCGCTCGGCCATCAAGCACTGATACAGTATCATGCAGTTTTCTGTGATCTATACATTGAAATGGATTGAAAATGGCGACTTCGTGTGCTGGATGCTTCACGGCAGCTCCGTTAAACGGGCCCTTCTTTTACTTTTGCAATGCATTGGCACGAATTTAGATCAAGATCTATCGGCAGATGTTGTTTTTGGAAGATTATTTTCGTCTTCATGTCAACAATGCAAGATAAAATTGTCAGTAAGATGTGTGGAAATGTCCTGTACCATGGTGGTATAGTTATTGTACTGTTCGTAGTCCCATATCTGCAAATTTGTGCTGGTTTTTACTCAATTTTTTTATTTTTTTTTTTTTACTCTTTCGCCGCATACGCCGCACCCCGACTTTTTGATTTTTTTCTCCTGAAAATACTGCGTCGTTTAGGCCGGCAAATACGGTATTAGCTATTATAATACCAAACAAAGAAGAAGGCAGAAATATCCCAGGTCCGTCTTCGAAAACTCACGCTATTTTACTTCGAGTTGCAGTTGAAGGCGCCGATTTAATAATAATAGTAAACAATGCTGTTTTAAAAACCAAAGATTACTTATACCTCCGAGTCCAAACAGAAATCTGGACATTTAGTACCTGTGTTCTGAGTGGTAAGTTGACAGTGATTGAGCTCGAAAATTTTTTTGCCCACGGAACCATNTTTTTTTTTTTTTTTTAAATAAAAAAAACAAACATGGCGTCCGAATATTCAAGTATTCGCTTGTAAGCCCGGTAGTATATTCGAGTACCTCATTACACGGTTATGCACAGCCCTAGTCCAGATGCTCAACAAAAATGAACCCTTCTCTTTTAACAAAACATGCCTGTCAAAATGTAATTATTTGTAGAGATGAGTCTAGGGAAATTTACCCATCTAGAGCAATGTGCATGTCTCCTTATGCATGTCTCACAGCACAGGTTCTTTTTTTTTCATACATGTAAATGGAATAGATAAGGGAGAGATTTATGATGAGAATCATCATTCATTGATCAAAACCGGAATAGTTCACATGTCCTCTATTATCCCTTTAGGTTTCCATGGTTCAAGTTGAAGCCATTGATTGTGATGAAGCTAGAGAATGTGATAGAGGAGTACATAGAGTATAATCCACATGAGGAGGTCCCTATACTACCCAACGTTGAGAATGTACGTTTTGACGACATGCGGGAGCGTCTTCTCAAGGCACTTGAGTCATTCAACAGGTAGGTCTCCGCATCCATTACTGGACATTGTAGATTTTTTTGCTGTGCATTAAATGGTGATTTAATTCAAATTGCCGAAAAGATGTATCTGGAAGAAAAAAAATCAGAAAATTTGACAAGATGATTATTCAGCCTTCTTTTGTCAAACCTTGTTTTCTCCCTGTATTATCAGTATTTTGCTGTGAAATTTCCAATATATTTAAATGATGCTCGTTTGATTTTTCAGAGAAGTATTTCGTTCTGATTTCTTGATGTAATAGAATAAGTACCTGTTACACTTTTAACTGGTTTTGTGACATACATTGAGCACCACAATAATAATAAAGAATATTTAGGAGCGCTAAAAACGATAAGTACCAAAGGGCTAACAAATACAAATATAAGAAAATTTACAGTCTCACTGGATGTAGATCACATAGATCACTGGGGTAAAAGTTTAGTTTTGAGGGATCTTTTGAAGGTGGCAAGACGGGTAATTTCCCTTATGGAAAGGAGGATGTTGTTCCAAGTCTTTGATGCGGGTACTGCAAAACGTTTTTCAGCTGCTGAGAGTCTAGATTTGGGAATGTTAAATTTACATATCGGCGCTCGCATCACGAACAGTCCTCTCCAATAAATTGAGGAGATGATAATTACAATTACGGACTATGTGCCACATGGTTTACATGAGAGGACGGTGTGAATATAGTTTCAATGCATTCACCAAGATCTGTAATTCTAGGGGGGAGATGAATGATGAATTGACCATTCACATTAAATGGATCCGGTAACTATGTCTCAGATTCTGAAACAAAATCCTGTATTTAGCTCATGCTGCAGTGATAAACCTTTAGGTCAATCAGGAACCCCTTGACTTTTACAAGCCTATCGCCTGTGTGATTATCAAGATATTTATGATTGGAATTACAAATTTTACACTACAGTCTATGGGGGAAAACAAGTATGGTAAAACAGGTCACTCGAATTTTTTTACTTTTTTAAGGCATTTCTTGATCATTTTGAAGCGCAATTTTTGGCGCTAGTGTAGTTGTGTATCCATTTTTTTTAGCAGTTTAATATCCATTCTTAGCAAATGAATTTTAGCCCAATTTTTTACTAATTTTAATTTTAATCATAATCATATATTGCATTTTCCACCTGAATTTGGATCACATCCGACATCAGGAAACCTTGGTTTAGGGCTTGGATGTCGACGTCTTCGCTCAGTACCGTCTCTACGCTGTAGTCCCGCACCTCAAACTGAAGCTATCAGTCCAAAATTATGCAGACTTCTCGTATGCGTGATACCATAAACCATACAAGAAGTCTGCATAATTTTGAACTGATAGCTTCAGTTTGAGGTGCAGGACTACAGCATAGAGACGGTACTGAGCGACAACGTCGACATCGAAGCCCTAAACGGAGGTTTCCCGATGTCGGATGTAATCCAAATTCAGGTGGAAAATGCAATATATGATTATGATTAAAATTAGTTAAAAATTGGGCTAAAATTCCTTTGCTAAGAATGGATATTAAACTTTTAAAAAATGGATACGGAACTACACTAGCTCCCAATTTTTTAGGGCTTGAATATTACACCATATCACAGACACTGATAATCCATAGGGCCGTGCATCTCAGATTTAACATTGTTAAACGATGTATTTAAGTCGTACACCTGATTTGTGGGCCTTGTACAATTACAAATCTCTTAAACATTTGTTCAAACCATGCATAGATGCAAGCATGACTAAGGTCATTCCTAACAGAGATAATTCTTTATATATCTATATAATCAAAATATTTTTCTTTTTCAGTGCACCATTCACAATTCAGAGGCTGTGTGAACTGTTAACAGAACCTAAGAGATACTACAGACGGAGTGACAAGTTTATGCGTGGCATTGAAAAGGTGAGAAGATTTTTGGTTGCCCATTCAAAACAAAATAGGAGAATGAGAAAATTTGTTCATCATATTGGAAAAGAGCATCTCACGATGAGACAGGACATACACCAAGGCAAGGAAATGTGTTTTAGAAAATGATTCTTTAATAAAACTGCTTCATATACCCAAATTGATATATTCTACTGTGTTGTCTCAGGTAGAATTTTCATGCCTCCGCTACAAAATAGCCGGAGGCATTATGTTTTTTGGTTGTCCGTCTGTATGTACATGTACGTATGTCAGACCTCCCAAAATTTCTGCTTTTCCACCAAAACAAAAATCATATACTGGAGAAGAAATACAAGTGTTTACATGTCTTCAACGATAGAGGGCGTTTATGCAGAAGTGAAAATTGTGATCTTCACAATGCTTCACGATGTATTATATACAGTGCACAAGTACAGTGCATGTATTATATATGCACAGCATGTGATCGCAGTTTCGCAAGTTCGGAGCTTCTGTGAATCGCGATGTCATTTTCCTGATAAAAGGCATCATAGATGATCCAAAAATGACAATAAAAACACTTACAAATATATTGTATTTGATGATTTGTATTGTTGGTACTCTGAATTTTGCGATGTATCATCTAGCGCGATGCGAGTGCAGTTACCTTCAGCGGTGACTGGAGTGAAGCCACGCTTACCCAGCGGGGTCTGACCAACACGATTGCGTGCATGGCGTTTTCATTTTTTGGATGAATTGAGTTCTACCACCTCAAAACCATTTATACTGATCTTTGATTTTGAGATCATGAATTAATTAATTTGTTGTATTATAATCTATGCAGCGTTTTCTAAAATCTGAATTGCATGTTTTATTTTTTATTGTTTTGTTTCTTTTTAATTTATTCAAGATTGTTTTTTAAATTTTTTTAAAATCCCTTAATCACATGTAAATGTGCCCAACATCAAGATGTGTGTTTGGTAGCTGCATATGATGCATATTTCTTGTTGAGCCAGACATGGCGCAACGTGCCACAAATTTTGCTGAGCCACGCAAAATTTTAGGAATTTTGAAAATCAAATGTCGGGAGGTCTGGTACGTACGTCCCGTTCTCGTGATCGCATTATCTCCAGATCCCATCAATGGATTCCTGCCAAACTTGGATCATGTATGTATCTTGCAGAGCCAATGAACTGAGTAGATTTTGGGGTCACAAGATCCAAGGTCAAAGGTCACAGGGCTGATTATGTATGCAAAAAATAGCTCATGATCACGTTATCTCAAGAACCCATCAATGGATTCCCGCCAAATGTTTAGATTATGTTTTTATCTCGCAGAGCCAATGAACTGATTAGATTTTGGGGTCACGAGCTCAAATATCAAAGGATATGGAGCTCATTATGTATGCAAAAAAATAGCTTGTAAATGTATTATCAATAGAACCGACGGATGGATTACTATCAAACTCAAAACATGTATCTTGCAGAGCCAATGAAGTGATTAGAATTTAGGTTCATGAGGTCAAAGATCGAAGGGTCAAACATGTATATGAAAAATAGCTTGTAATGCAATTATCCTGAGAATCTTTTAGTGGATTACAATCAAACTTGAATTTTAATAAATGCTTCTCTTTTGGTTTGTAAAATTGCTCCATGGCGGAGGTATCATTTTCGACTGCGTGCAGGTGAAGGTCCATCTAGTTTTAGTTTAACATTATTTGTAAATTTCTCTATGCATTCATGTAGAACGTTCAAGTGGTGAGCACGATAACACCGTCGGGAAAGCGCATCACATCCCTGTTTGACCTGCAGAAAAGCCCACCAATGATGAATGGCATAGTGCCTGACCCTGAGGCTTCACCCTCGAGCGACAACAATGGATTTGTGCGGCCAGACTCTGATGCATTCACAAGTAGCCCCAGTAGCAGTAGTAGGGTGGATGCCATGAATGGTGTCAGTCGTCCCTATTACAATAGCGACACCATGGACGCACCTCTCCAGTTTGCGTACCCCCTAGGTCAGAGCATGACCTCAGCTGCGACCTCTATGCCAAGTTCAGATTCAAGTTTGAGGACTGACCTCAATAGACTCAACGGCACGCACTCAAAGTCCCATGAGGCCAAAGCCAAAGAGACCTCGGAAGCATTGCCTGGTGTCTCACAAGATTCTGCACAGTCTGATAATACCAGGATATGTGAAGAAAGAACGTTAGGGGAGGATAATGTAGATAATGACACAGCCAGCGTTGTATCGTCGAGTGATGCAGAAAGCTTTGTGGGGGACAGTCATAGAGACGAGGTTGAGGATGAAATGGAGGTTGATGTCGCTTCGTCGGGTGATGCGGGGTCTCAGAGAGATGGAGAAATGGAAGAAGTTCCTCCTCCTCAGTCTGAGCAAGGAAAGGATGGAAACGGGGATGTCTCAACAAGCGAGTCCAGGCAGGCTTCAACAAGTGAGTCCAGGCAGGCTTTAGGAGAGTTGACCACAGATGTAGAGGAAACTGGAAAAGCAGACAGCAGTGAAGGTAAAGCAACAGTTATAAAACTTTCTATAACACTACATTACACATAATTACTAGTCATTATTGGTTATAAGACATGTGTACTCATCTTAGGTATATTCATTCATGTTATTGGTCAGCATGATATTCATATTTTCATCGATTGTTAATGACTTGTATTAAAATTGTCAAAACAAATCTTAGTTATGAAATTTTACTATGGCAATTCCCTTCACCAAAAAATGCATTTTCCCATCCCAAAACACCACTACTGGCCCTATGTTTCTTACACATTGTATTTTATTGACATTAATCTCTTTTTTTTTCAAGCCATGTTAATTTTCCCCCAGCATTAGCATTTCAGCCACAGTTTTAAAAATTAGGACTTTTATTATGTAGCTGTGGCATCTTAGTGTATTTGATATTCAATGAGATGAGTTCTTTTTTGATGACCTCAATCAAAACATCCAGTATTTCATTATAAGGCTATTGTACATGTTCATGTACACGATCCTAAAAATTACAATTGACATAGCATACATGTACATGACCATACTTTCATGAGAAGAAAAACACACAGATATATACGTTCAGTGTTTTGAAAGCAAAATCGACTGTTAGAAACAAGAATTCTGAAATGAAAATCCATAAATGAAGAAGAATGAAGAATGAATTAGATGTGCGGCATGATATTTCACCCAGTATGAAAAAAGAGAAACTTCAGTGCTCCATATTTCTTACCTGCACAAGCCAAGTTTTATGTACTTAAAAAGTCTATGCAATATCTCTTGTGTTTTCCCACTCTTAGACTTTGAATAGACCAGTTCACGATTAGCACATTACTGCAATGACCCTGAATATCGACAGATCTTCAAAACATGAGGAGGTCCCACTTTGTACATTTTGAAATAATCACTCCTACTGCGATGAAGGTGCTATATAAATAGCCTTTGTTTCCTTTTTTCAAAGAATACTTCCACCTGTGTATCATGGAGTGCACTGCTTTTGCATGAATGAATAATGATAACATAACTTTCATGAGTACATATCCAGTATTTCGTCTCCGTGTATTTCAAAATTTGTTTTGCAATGACCTTTATCTGCTCATGCTCAGACTGCAACCGTGAACTGGCTTATTGTTTGATGAGGGGGAAAAATGAATCTGAACTCTGGTCATCACTGTGAGGGTCTGGTTTATTAACTGAAACAACTCTACTGTAATTAGTACATGTAAGGTACATCCAGTTAATACTTATTTTGTGTTATTCATATGACTAGCTACTTCAGCAAGCACACCAATGGAGTGCGGGGAAGAACTCTCCACCAATTCTGAGGCTGCATCGAGCGAAAACCAAAGCAGCCAGGAGTTGGAAGATGGGTCAGACCAAAGGGACACCAACGCTGCTTCATCAGCAGCTAGTCCAGAAGAGGGCCAACCTGAAGCAGACGTAGGTGCAGCAGGTGACGCAGGGCCAGGGGATTCACTGCCTGGTGATGCAGGACCGGCAGATTCAAGCAATGATGCAAAGAGCGCTCCTGTGGAAGCTACCGAGGAGAATGCAGGAGGTTCATCTGAAGGTAAGATTTGTTTTATGTAATCTTCATTCTATATAATGAATACTTCATTTGTGTCTCTAATGTACTCAATGCATCCAAAATTATATTCACCTGCATCTGCCTGTTAGATCTTTTATTTCTTGAAGTGAGTTGAGAACACTCACTAACTGACTGAATTATGTCCTGACTTGTCGTCATCTCTTTTTAATTAATTGTGCAATTTACATTTAATTCAAGAAAAAACGACCGACAAGGGACCACTTATTTGGTTTTATTAGGTTATATCATAGCTTTTGAAAATATGAATGTAATTTGCTCAATTTACTCAACTAAACTGCTGATGCAAATGCTACCAAGCATTTTCTTTACAGTACACAAATATATAAATTTATTGTTCTGTAATGCAAGTAAAGATTCTTTTCTTCAAATTAAACAATAAACAACAACAAACTTGGGAACTCACATTGTTCTTTTTCATTTGAAATTCAGCTGATTCCAAAGCCAGTTCTCCCGAAACTCCCACTGCATCATTAGAAGCTTCACCAACCCCCGATCGGATGGCAGCAGTGGAATCCTCTGCAGACGCTGCCGCAATGACCCCATCAACTCAACCCTCAACGGATGGTGTAACGGACTCTACCCCTACAGACTCCACATCCTCATCAAACAATCGGAGTAGAGGATCGCCACCCGTTGCCACCGACCACGGTGATGCTGCTAGCAGCGGAGACGTAGCCAATAGTGAAGTGTGTGACGAGCAATCCCAAAGTGCAGAAGGCGTGTCAACCCAAAGTTGATGAAATCACCTAACTTACCTTTATATTTTTCAGAGAACATGAACTAAAGTAGAATTCCTTAGACACAACCGAGACCAAGCTTTATGAAAGTGTCGGGAGGGTCTTTTTTGTCTTTGATGACTCGGCAGCAAAAGGCCTTTACCAAAATAGAAATTCCATGGTGTCATAAAGATTGTTAACATCTAATGCAATTTCTACAAATGTTAAATACAAATTTGTGAATTTCAGATTGGAGTCATTTTATATATATATTATGTATTTTTTTTTCTTGTCACATCCCAAAATGTATTATTTCTTGATTTTTTAAATAATTTGTTTGTATATGTGTGAAATTTCATGTCATTGATGCAAATTTTAGGAATCCATTATTGTCCCTGTATCTTCAATCTGCCTGGCGTCACAATTAATTAATGTGTGATTGTATTCATGAAACCAGTTCATCATACTTTTCATAGACTATTATGTCAGCTTATGAGACCTGTGTGACTTGTTATCAACCCATTGTCCCTGGAACATCCCATCCCCCATCCCCCCTCCCCTCCCCTTCTCTAGGGGAAACCGTCCATTTTCAATGTTTATTCACATATTCTCTTATGTTTGTTTTTCTGTTTGTATATGAATTTTTAAAGTTTACTTTCTTATGAACAAGTTAATCTAAGACAGAGTGTAGAAATTGAAAAGTGAAGTAACATTCTCCCAATGCTGCAACAAAATGTGGGATGATTATCATTCATGCATTTTTTTTAGGTCACTTAAACTAAAAACCTTTCCTAAGCAGTTTTCATTATAGAGAGATAGTTTGTATATACTTGACCCAGGTGATGATTCTTAACAAAACATAAAGCAAATATGAATGATAATAAATTTTGTTCTCTCAAAGGGATTATAATATTTAATGTGTAAGATTTCAAAATAATCTCAGGTTTGGTGTTTAGATATGTTCAACTACATGTATATGTTGATTGATATGTAATGGATAGACCACTTTATGCCAATGAAAGTCTTAACTTCATCCCTTCATCCACAGATCATCATTGATTTCTTATTTTCATCATCTATTGTTTTGTTTTGTACATGTGCATGTATGTCAGTTCTTGTTTTGTGTAGATTTCAATTTTATCATTCCCATAGTCTTATGTACATGTATCCTTTCTCTTCATGTGTAGTGTTGTGTAGTGTTCAGTTGTTTAACCATAATAATTTTTGTTTCTTTTTATCACAATAAAAATGGCTAGTCACAGAATAGGTTTCAAAGTGCCATGTTCAAGGAAGACAGTTGATGAGAAAAAACTCTCTTTTTTGTTGTTGTCTTTTATATACAAGCATTATAGATGAAAACTTATTAATGTATATACTATTAACGAAAATAGACATCTATGTTTTATAGCAAGAGATGCCAAATACCCAGTAGACATTTATGTTGAAATGATTGTTTTTCTAATCAATATGAACACTTGTTTTCATGCTCCTCACCTCACTAGACAATCCCTCAGACCTATGATGTAGAGTAAGAGAGCAACCTAACAGAACTGTCATCGAACATAGAAGTTGAGGGGGGGGGGGCATTGTAGTAGGAAAGGTAGATCTCTCACATTTGTGTTCTTAACTGCTTCATGCCCAAGGCAGTTTAATATACAAACTATTTTTTAAGTCTTTGTTTTCTATGTGACCTAGACCTCAAATATCTCCAAATTGATAGTATTTGTTTTCGTCAGATTTACAAAAGTAATATTTCTTACAAGAAGGTTGAACTTTGACTTTATGCAGGAAGGTATTGTGGTATTATCAAGTAATTCAGAGCCTAAAAGTGTGCATGCAGTTGTAACTGCCTGTCCGTGAAATCCTGTTAACATAGGGCACAGTTAACCGCTTAAACAAACCACTGCAGCAAAATAAAAAACATTTACCATTCAAAAAATGGCAAGGAGGTTGAATGACCAGTCCCTGTATACAATAAAAGCTCTATGCTTATTCATTTATCTGTGTGCTAGAAGATGCAGAAAATGACACCCTTAGGCCATTTGTCATGGTGGTACTTGTTGCTGTTTGCCTGTAGCCTATTTACCATTACATGTTTGAACAAGACTTAAAGGTACTACATTGCTTTATTAATAAAGAAGATGTTGAGAAATAACTTACTTTGTGGTGAAAATCTCATGGAATTTCTCTGAAAATATTCCTTTAGTTACAGGGATACCTACATGTATGACTTTCAAGTTAGAATTCTTTCAGTAATTCAATACTTTTATATTTTCCTTTATACAAAAATGACTTTTCTAAATTTTCTGAAATATTGTTCTCTCTAACTCTGAGACAGGTTCATTTAAAGATTAAATATTTTTAAATACACATACACACTTACTCATACCTTTCAAGTTGAAACATGAAATGCAGAACGATTGAAAACAATTGAAAAGTGTCTGTGAATAGTATCGAAACTACATTGATTTTGCGATTCATCTAAGAAATTATAGTTAAAGGTATCCATTCTCTATGTGGCTTGTTCCACCCTCTGATGACCACCCCCCCCCCC
>BEXV01000259.1:267956-286811 GCA_003118195.1 Hemicentrotus pulcherrimus | reverse complement strand
GGGGGGGGGGAGTGGTCCTGGGTCTTATCACTACTTAGGCCTACTTTTAAGAGAGGCAGAAAGACTGTCAGACATTCTTCTTTTTCTATGTTTGGCATACCACACGTGCTCCTTCATAATCGTGATGTTTACTCGTTAGTAAACACATATTACCCTTACGTTTTCTATTTATAGGCAGGGGTTATGTTCTTTTATGGTCTTTGGATAATTTCGGAAACATTACACCTAGATTCATTAACCCCCTTCCCATGGTGTACATACTCGTATTACAAAGGAGTAATACTTGAGTCGTACCACCAAACCGACTTCACAACGATTCCAGACAGACACATTCATTTCTATTCGGGGGAAAACGAGATCGCAAAGACTTTTGAGAAATCAACATTTCAATAAAATTCGTTGGTGTGTATCCCATAGAAGTCATGTCCGTATTACATACTAGGACATTATGATGTTCACATAGTTCAGTAAATGATGCAAAAGGGTAATGGTATTGTCGTGAAGTTGATCTTTAAAAGTCTTGGCTGCCGTGTTGGAAATGTAATATTTGTTCAGTCTGTTTTCAGTCTCACGTCGGTCTCGCGTTGGTGTGACGGTGACAGAGCAGCGCTTCAGTATGTAAGAGGGAGACAACTTTGCCATGATTTGTGGATTGGGTTTGAACTTTTTCTCGCCTAGTGATTATTTTGATGGTGCATTGCCTTGGCTTGCGGTCATGAGTCTGTTGATACCATCGAGTAGCAACAACCTGTATGACGTAGATGTAAGGGTTGAGTTTGTTGAGTTGAACTTGGTTCTCTCGCTTCAGATTGTGCATCACATTTGTGTTCGTTATTTTAAGCAGTTTCAGCTTGCACGAGGGAGGAACATTCGTCCTTCGATGTGTGGATCGGTTTTGAACTTTGTTCTCTAGCTGGCATCATGATTATTTTGATTGTGCCTTTGCTTCCGTTCGTCGTCAACATTTTTTCCTTCGTGGTAAACTCGTATTTCACCACCAACTCAAAATATCATTAACATCATTTTAACCTAACATTCTTTTAAAGATATCCCTTGTTTGGACAAGATTACAAACTATGGTCTTGCCCTAATAACTACTGGCATCCTCTTTCTTGTTTCAAAATGGAAATTCTTGACCATGACCACAGACTTGGTAAAAAACAACCTGCATTCGGACCCAACATTAGCGACAGATGAACAACGATTTGATTGGCTGTTATCGCAAATTCATTGCTTTGTGACAGTGATTACATGAATTATGGAATATGCCGCATTCCGCAGCTTCAATTATTCATGACAATTGTACACCCCACACGACTTTTAACTTCGAGATAAATCTGGGATAGCAGCAGTTAATGCATTTGCTTCATTACCGGCCCTGATACTCCATGGAAACTATCGATTGTTGATGCCGTGTTATCGGCTGCTTTGTCGTCTGCGAACGTTGTTTCGTAATTTAGAAACGCTATTTCAGTTCTTTGAAGAAAACCTCCGAGGAAAAGAACAGTATGGAAGATACGCCATGGAGACATATTTCGGAAACCCTAGGGGAAGTAGAGCGAAATGAAATACATCAGGTAAGTGTCTTTTGCAAAATCCCATGTATATAGCTCTCAAAAACGCACATATTTTTTATATTGATTACGCCTCTCTCATCTCCTCTCTCCCTTTCGGTAGCAACCAGACGATTTTGTTCCTGATCTTTAATTTCATATTGAAACCTTTGTCTCATTCCCAGCGTCATAACAGTACGATTTATTTGCATTAAAACGGTAGCCCATGAAGTTGGAATTCATTTTGTTAATACCTATTTTCATGAAATGATCGTGATTATGGTTTATTCGTGATAAAGAAAGTTATTTTCTTCTCAGAAATTTATTGATATTATTAAGCAGTAGAGGTTGATTAAATTAGTTTGATCAAGCAAGTTCTAAGAAGATATTAATTTTTTATAGGCCCATCAAGAAGTAATACTATTGTCACAATCTTTTAATGAAAAGAGGCAAGAAAAGTTTATTCGAACTTTGTTGAAAAAAAAAGGATTAATACAGTGTAACTCATTTTCAATACGATTCACCTGGTCTTTAGACCCGGAAACAATGGTGCATAAGCAAATCCAATGGGAAGGATTCATATAATATTATTTTCATGTGCATTTTTAATTCTCTGAAGGTTTTCCGACAAGCAGGCCCCCCCCCCCGAAAAAAGCAATCTTTTTTTAGATGTTTCTCTATCTGAAAAACTCTGACAAGCAAAAATTTATTACACTTTCGTGTGCCTGTTTGATCTCAAAACATAATTCAATGAAAACGTGCTTATCGCATAAACACATTATGAACGGGTTTCCCCGAAGTTTGTGCGTCCTAAAACGCTTTCCTGAAAAACAAATCTCCAAAACAAGGAAAGCATCATGGGCTGCTTCAAATTTGTTATTTACTAATATATTCAAACTGTATTCATCATTGTTAAACAAAGGTTGTTCTAGACAACCTGAAAGCTTGCCCGACAAAGCAACAAGTAATGTATAGAAAATGGATTCCAAGTATTGTAGTTCATTTAATAATAAGAGTTTAATAAAAAAATCTCGTCACTAGGTCCCCATAAAAGACACGTTTGAAATCGACCCATTTGTCGGATGATTATGACGTTTTCCATCTACAAAGACTTCAACATGCCCGCTTTTAGAGTAGGCCTATATTAAAGAAGACCAAACCCAATGACACCGTGTTAAAAAACAATAAATCACGTGCTCTTTGGTGGTGTTTATATTCATCGTGCGTCGTTGTGGGAGACAGTGAGATGACTATATGCTATAAACAACTAAACATGTAAGGGTCGACCTTTTACATGTGTACATACCCGTAAATTATCAGTCAGCCGTGTATACTTTGACCTATGTCGACAAGGATAATGCCCTGAAACGAACACACGCAGAGACCCAATGAAAACAAGAAAATATCATATTTTATTTTAATACAGCAATTTAGTCTAAGGATGAATTGTCAATAAATCTCGATGTAGTTCGTATCTTGTACTGTTACGTGCGCCGAAACGTACCAACGTGGGTACCGTCCTCTCCTTCTTTCTGTCGCATTTATTTAACCGATTTTCCCACCTTGAATACCCCCTGCCTATACATTATAAAGTGCTGTAAAATGAGGGCTCTATATAAATGAACATATTATCATCATTATTATTATTATCACTATAATATAATATAATATAATATCATATAATATTAGCATAAGCATTAATACGTGCGTATGTCGCTTGCACACTTTGTAAACACTGTAATAAAAGTGCGAGCTTAGCCTCCTTCCTTGTGGAAAGATTTTTGGTGGCTACTTTTAATCTCTATCTCATAAAAATGTTGAAAAGGACATTCTTTCAAGAAAATGCAAAGCCCCCACTGTACAAGATGAGAAGAGGCACTTGTATGACACATGTAAAATAAGGGGTACCTGTGGAGAAAGAGAGTGAGAAAGGGCGCCTTCATTTGTTGAAAAAAAGAAGCTCTCCATCTCGTGCAACACTGTGATATGTGTATAATGTGATTGGAAACGTTTTGATAATATGAAAAATTGACGCGAAATTTAGGGCCTTAACTGATTAAAAAGTATTACGTTTGATTTATAAAACAAAATCTAGTCTGGTTCGTACCCTGACCAAACAAACAGGGTAATTTTTTAAAATATACATATATCTATCGTCAAAGCTTTCGTCAGTGCCTAGCTGTGCAGTTGACCTGATGTAAACTCTGTATTTGAAGATTCAACTTCGCTGATTTACGGTTATGATGAAAGGTAGTAAACGTCTTCTTAATTTTTTTATTCTCATGTCGATTCTTCAGACCTCATCAAAACGATTGCTTGAGCGCTCAACAGTGATTGCACCTGTGTTTGTGTGTGTGGGGGGGGGGGGGGGGGGGGGGGCTGGCATCCCCCACCTTACACCTTCCATCTCTCCAGTTAATACCTTAACTCATCCTTTTTTACATGTTCTGTAAAAAAAAAAAAAAAAAAATCAACTGTAACAGCAACCCTAACCTCAACCTTACACACAGTGTGGACCCCTTTACAAGCATGTAGATTGTTAATTTTCTTTTAAATGACACATTTTCAATTTGGGATTGGGATTTACCAAATCGATACCATGTTCAAAGTGTAACCTTATCATTTGATACATATATATATATATATATATGTAAATGCAAAACAAACAAGTTTTACATTGATATGTATAAACACATTAACAGAAAAAATCTTGCCAAAGAATGGAACTAGGCTCGACTTGCATTTGTGCTAACTTCTAGTTCCCATTAACAACCTCACTTGAATATAGTAATAAACATAATTATGTTGTACATTTAATAGTATGCAGATGTATGTCTAAATATCGTTTTAACACCATTCCTGTTCAATCGACATTACTCTTAATATGTAATGTATACATGCATCAGTATTAATTGTTTGCATTGTATGATTGTTCAAATGTACTGTCTTTATTGGAATGTGTTGTTGTTAATAAATTGAAGTTCAAATTCAAATATGAGATATATTCTATTTTGTTTCTTTTCCTTCCAGATGTATGTATTACCGTGGGAATGTGATTTGACGCAACCAACTATCCAACCTGTAAATCCCAACGATTACAAGCCAGCCAATCACAGAAGGCGTACCAGACAGGTTCACAACACACGCCCCACTTTGAACCAATCAGAGGGCGGCTACTGTATCTCATACTGTCAATTCCGAACCCGAGGTTCCACCATTGTTTTCAACGTCGTTCTTCTGGCAGTACTTGCTCTCATCTGCACGGTAGTGGCCCTTCTCATACTCGCTCTCTATCAAAGTGAGGTTAAAGTACATTTCTATCTTTCTAACAAATTGTTTTGGAAGAAAATCGGTTATAAGAGAAACGAAACTGAAAGTTTGAACGAAATCTGAAAAAAATGAGAAAGTTATGAATAAAAGCTAAAGCCTTGTTACTGTCATCTCAAATTGGTCATTCGACCTTAATGTGATTATAAGAGGACAATCCATCAATTTTTTGTATCTGAAAATATCAGTTATTTTCCGGTTCTCCCCTAAGCACCCTTGCCCTCGGGGCAGCTCTGGAATGAATAGCATTTTGTTACAGGTCTGCAGAAAAGATAAAGATCCTAACGAATCACACATTTTTAAAAACAAAATGATACATTATAATTATGTGCATGGCAGAGTTGTCTAAATACCACTACATCATAGTCACAGTGCAGGATCGGCCAATGCGAAATCTCCATGAGGTATTAGTGATTTCAAATAAACTTGTTTGTCCAATTTCGTTCAAACTTTCATCAAGGTGCTTCTCTGCTTTCCGCCAGAGCAACTTTATATGAAAGTTTGGCTTTCCCTTTATAAGACATTCTCCTTGAAGGTACAAAAGCCGTGAACATGACACCAGGGGGACATGTTCCAAATTAACCCTAAGCTTTAAAATGATGAATCTTTTCCGTGATTTTCGTAATACTTGATTTGAAACATGTTAATTCTCCATAAAAATGCTGAAAAACTCCAATCTGGATCACCTGCCTTAGGTTACCTTACTACTCATTGAGAGGGCCGCTTTCTCGTTCAAAGTCGTTGCAGTTGGTAAATATTTTGACATGGTTGTGAATAAAGCTAAATTGTGTGAAAGAGTCTCACGAAATATTAGGAACACCAGCTAATTAAAGAATATCGGGATATATTAGCATGCTTTTCATATAGCTCTAAAAGAGGAATTTTAAAGGAAGCTCTTACCATTAGAGCCTCTCATAAAAACGTTGTCTTTCAATTGATATACTCTGAGCTGTTATTTTTCAACATGCATTTTCGATCATATTAGGACAAAATAATACTTCTTGACCCTTACTTGGTTCTTGTCTGGAGATATTCATTCAATGTTTTCGGAGGGATGTACACCTCTACATATTTGTAGAATATCCCTAAAGCTCATAATATAGTCACAATTCCTCGAAAGATTTTGATTTTTTAAAAATTCCATACTTTTTCTTAATTTTGTTTTTCTTCAAGGATCGCACTTGCTGATAACGACAAACATTACGGACGTGGAACAGCTAGACGTTACTACAATATCAGACTCCGTCATTAGATTTACTCCAAACTCGTCCAAAATATCTTTTGCAACTCAAGAATTGGAGCAAATTGATGAAACTACTTCGGGACCCGAAATTACAGAAGCAATCATTTTACCAACCACACCATTCGAAATAACACAGGAAAATGGTAATTAAAAGTAACCCTTTTAGAGAACTTTATATCATAAGCAAATACAATTGATGAGGGGGGGGGGCGGACTGACGAAAATATACACTATAGTGCCCCATATATTCATATACATGTGAGAATTTCACACCGAATTAATCCATCCACTTACATCCCAGTTAACTAACTCCAACTCCACAATATTAACAAGTTATGTCTGACGGGACTACTAGTAAATGGTAGATTAGAAATAAAATTTGGAAACACTTATTGCTATCATTATAATTATCATTATTATTATTATTATTATTATTATTATTATTATCATTATTGTTGTGAAGCGATCCACGGCGAGACGGCCCGGTGGCCAAAACCGCCCCGCCTAGTACCGACTCAGAAAATGTTAAAGTATAACTCTAGTTCTTGAAGTGTAGAAAACGAAGATAAATCAAAGTCACTAAAACAAATTCTTGATTGGAGTTGAAGATTTATTAAAATAAACGGTAGAATTAATCAATTACGAAGTTCATGTTTTGGGGCTGGGCAACCCTCGTCAAGCGAATCAGCAACTCATGTCGGTAACGTATTAAACGGAAAAGAACTCACGCTCCAGAGACGCAACTCTGTTTTTATCCCCCCGAACTGACACGCCTCGTCCTCCCAAAAATTGAGGCGTGTCACACAGACGCATTGCGTAATATCAATCCACCCATAATTAGTTTCCGTATTAAAAGGTCCTATATTTCTTGGCGAATTTACCCCCCGGATATAAGGCACTCCGGATGATCCGCATCTCTATTCCTCACATACTTCTTTCACGCACCCACCTGTGTCTCTTACATTCTAATCTTTCGAAGAGATGCAAATCACCCGGAGACCCAACAACCCTGGAAATTAATTCAATGAATATAAAAAGGGATAACTGTTGCTATGTCCGTCCACACTAGCGAGCCCACATGCTTCTGGCTATTACACACCTGTAATCCTCACTTCCCCTCTCATACTATTTCGATAGTGTGAACAGACCCGGCAACAAGGAAAAACCCTTCCAATTGTAATACAAATCTATTTCCCAAATTTGCCTAATTAAATCTAAGTCAACTGTGGCGACACTCCCAGCGACACCTAATCCAATCGGCCAAGCCGAAAAAGTAGAGCCAAAATTAAGAGCGCAACATCTCAGAACAGGTGTTAAAAATAGCATACAAGGAATTCACCATGTATGTTTGTGAAAATAGTTCTAGCGAAATCTACCAGAAATTTGCCTTGTACATGTACGTCAATGAACCCTTGAGGAAAACGCAAACACGAGAATATCCATATCATTACAGTTGTTATTATTGTTATTAGTATCATTGTTGTTAATTATTATCGTTATTATTATAATGATCATCATCATATTTATACTACTACTACTATTACTATACTACCACTACTATGACACAGGTTGCGTCCCGATACCTATCTTGAGCTGTCGCAAGTATCTCCCTTACAACACCGCCTTCTTCCCCAACCGATTTGGCTTGGGCCGGACAGCAAGTGAAGGAGCTAACCTCTACTACCAGTTTTCATCCGACATTGGAGCGCTTTGTCACCCTGATGCAAAGCGACTTCTGTGCCGCATCCTCTTTTCTACCTGCTACCAGCCTTTCGTCGCAATCGACCCCGTCCCTCTTCCTTGCCGCTCTCTCTGTGAGGATGTTGGAGCACGTTGCGTGAAGGACGGAGCTTTCAACGACACTTGGAATAGAATCTGTAGGACATTGCCAGAATCCAAGAGTGAGGAGGTGTGCTTCCGCAGTTCCTTGACATCTAACCACGGTAGGTTTAGGGAAGGGATTATATAAGAAATTTTTATACAGAGTTATGTAACACCACATGCTTTAAAGAAAACATTATAGTTAAATAAATAATTATGACACTTTTTATTCTGAAATAAGGTAGATAACTAAGTAACAAGTCTATTTGACTGTTAGGTTGCAACTTAAATTTTGTTTTATGTTAATGTCAAAGACCCAGAATATCACCGACCTATGCCAGATTTGATGATGCTTACTTCTTTCACAAAAGAATACAAATCTTAACATATAGGATACGTCATCATCTTATTTCATCTAAAGATAGGTTTGTAAGTCAAGCAAAGAGTAAAATGACATTCCTCTTACTTCGGCTCACTTGAACTTTCCATCTTTTTCTTAAGGTATTGTCTATGAGAAACTAAGAAGCTAGAAAAGGGATATGTTGCATAATATTTGCAACTTATAAGTTCTGCTAACAATCTCAGTGTAACGTGCATTTGAAACCACATATGGTAAGTATGCGGTATGAATACATTCTTCTTCTTCTTCTTTCTTCTTCTTCTTCTTCTTCTACTTTCTGCTTTTTCTTCTTCTCCTTCTTCTTATCATTATTACTTATGTTAAATAATGTGCAATGTTTTGTTTCTGACAGACATTCCTCACGTCTGCTCCAACTCCCCCTGTCGGAATGGCGGCACTTGCTTTGAGGTCAACGGTCAGATGATATGTCGGTGTTCGGACCGATTCTACGGCATCACTTGTCAAAATGGTAAGACATATACTTCATTATACGAGTAGGAACTACTGGATTGAGATGCTCTAAAGTCTAGAACAATGTTATTTCAAACATAGTGAGACTATATCTCATGGATCCTTTGAAAATAACTGTTTAGTATAAACAATTCATATACAATTTTTGTATCTTACAATCATCTGAGGAACAGCATACATTTCCATGATGAGCTCCTAGTCAATGTCCTTTTCATAACAAAATCAATGTTTTAAAAACGAAAATAGGTTCCCCTATTTTTTATGTCATATCCTATGGAACAGTACGTGATACCTTGATGAATTTCATGTCTCAGAATGTTGGTGTTAGTTTATTATCTTTCGCGTATTCCCAGCCATTTATTTGTTTCTACATTTTTTCTAGAAGACTAATGTAATGCTCTTTGTTTTCTGAACTGTGCGCACTTAGCATCTGTTGCGTCCCCTTTTCAAGTTTTGAAGAAAGCTGGTTTTAAATATATCTATTCTTGACAGATACAGTTTTATAAAATAATTGTAATTATATACAACATCGATAAAATCTTACATAGTCGCAAACTCATCAATTTAAGGATATAAATACAAATAAACTAAAACATCACCGTCAGGAGGAATGCATGGGTCCACACATTGAGGGTCACCCGCATCATTGGGGTGTGCCACCGTTCATACGACATGGATGAAATTCAAATTAACGATTTTTTTTAAATTATGGGAAGGTGTAAGAGAGTGTACTCTCCTTTTCATGATTCCGTTCCCCCTCATTTTTTCTTTCTGTTTCGCCCTTTATGGGGAGAGGACCCTCATGCTCTGCTGTAGTTACACCACTGTTCATCGCCTTACTTTGACAGCCCCCCCTATCTCTTCCCTCTTACAGAGTTTGAAGACCCGTGTTTAGGGGATCCTTGCGTTAATGGAGGTACATGCATGGAACAACGCTCGCCGTTCGGTTTCTCCTTTTACATCTGTCAATGTACGCAGAGCTACCACGGCGCACGGTGTGAAAATGGTACGCACGAATCCGGGGGAAGTATAACTCTTTAACAAGAAGATCTATAGATGGATTCTATCATTAATACTAGTGACTTTTAAATTTGCACAACGACAACGTGGATTGCTACGATCGACGTCCTTTCAATGCACTGCCTTGAATGGACGTCACACGTATCAGTCCACGCAAATCTAAAAGTCCCTAATATCACAAGGAACACTGATGGGTAGAGGAAGATATATGCCATTACGTCAATGGTGTCTAAATGTTGTTACTCATGTTTGAAAATTGTTCGTCTACTGTGCATCTGTAAATTTTATCCGTACATACCTTATCAACCTTAATATCAAAGGGTAAGAAATTTGGTTGAAGTAAAGCATTGTTTATTCACTTTCCTTGTGATCTAGATATATTATGTTACTGAATAACAATTTTCTACTGGAAGGCCATTGATCTCTTTATAACAAAACATTGTAAATTTTAATAAATATTTGGGATATAACCAAGTTTTCATACTACACACAAACCTGTACAGTACATGGGGTTCATTATCAGTTAACATTCCTTTAATTTTGAACATTCTTTTTTTTTTCTTCCAGTTGTAGGCACATCTCCTGTCGGAGTTACGCCAGCCGCTTATATTCCGTCAGGTAAATATGAATGGTTGTTACAAGTTGCGTTGCACTGGGGACCATATACTGCAAAAGGGTGAAAAGAAATCTAATTTGTTCAGTTTTAAAAATATATCGGCCGTTTGTTAACAAAGAACATGCTTATTTCACACTGGGGGCCATTTAAATTGCGTTATTACCAGCATTTTAATTAGATCAAACATATAAAGGAAATAAGCCACACTACAGTAATTTAACATAATGTGTGCACTGTTCATTTTTGAAGCATTTTAAAGTGCGATGTCACCCTTACACAGTAGGTCAAATACCACATTAGTTATTGACGCAGCCTTATGTCAAGCAAATAAGCTATATACATGAAGGCAGGGGCAAATAGATTTTTTTCATATGTATCAATATCATGTTGTTTGTTTATTGTGTTGTAATCAGTTAGTAAAATAAATCTGAAAAATACCATGATCATAATGAGAAAGATATGAGGATAGTTATGCGCCAGTAAACAACGAATATCAAAGATAATGAAGACTGTACACGAAGCTTCAACCGGGCATGGTGGCTCAGTCGTTAGAGCGCCCGCCTCATGAACGGGAGGTCGTGGGTTCGAACCCCGGCCGAGTCATACTAAAGACTTATAACAATGGGACCTTCTGCCTTCTAGCTAGGCGCTCAGCATATTAGATTGGAGAAGGGTAGTAATTATGTTATGCAGGGCCCGCTGGAAGAACAGTTTCATAACTGAAGTGGCTACCCTGGGTAAATAAAAGTTATTATTATTATTAAGCCAATGTTCTGTACACTTTTAAAGATTATTAGGCTGTGATTCATGAATTATTTAGTTAATGTGGAATTATTCGACGAATTAGAACCTCTTGCACTGATCTAATACCCATGTATCTATTAATGTAGTCTGTGAAATTAGACTGAGGTCAGCCATGTGCATTTATATACATGTATGGCCTTGAATGTGAAAAATGAATTGAGGCTTCGTGTGCTGCAGACGAAACTTGTAAAACATTGATGTGCATGAAAATCACTCGCACATTCCGATAGTCGCACTACATGTTCTACAAACATGTATTCTGATAGTCGCACTACATGTTCTACAAACATGTATTCTGATAGTCGCACTACATGTTCTACAAACATGAAAACATGGAATAATTAAGATTATACTAATCATTTCAAATTCCTTTAATATCCAAATGCAGGAAGTGATAGTATTCCCGTCAACTGCCAAGACATCCCTGCAGAGTGCCAGTCTGTCCTGGCCTACAATAGTTCCCATGGTATCCTTGTAGGTCAAGACACCTTCTTCTCACCTTGGCCTCTTATCGAGACGTACGTCGCCTGCAGCCCTTCGGCAGCCAGTGTGCTGTTCTGTTCGACGGTGTACCCAACCTGCTCGCAGGATCCACAAAGTCCGTATGGCAAACCGTGTAGGGGTGTTTGTGAGCGAGTGAAGAACGACTGCGAGTATACATTCGAGACTCTCAATCTACCATACATCCATTGCAGTCATCTTCAATATCGTAATAATTCCATGGGTCTATCTTGTTTAGACTCCCACTGAACGGTCTTTCCTGTTTGAACACGAAATATCCAGCTGACCAATGGTTACCAAGATCACAAGTTTCGGCTTCATGAACCCTGTAACAACCTGACAAACATTTCATCAGATCGGGAGTTCTGGTCTCTTGGAAAATCTAGCAAACTAGATGGAAGATTATAAAAAGTGATGAGACTAGTGTGACCGGCCTGTTTTCCATTTTGATCCAGCCTCAAGGTCTTCTTGTTCATTGTTCGTATGGCGTACTTGTTATAGGGACAGATCGAAAGAGGCAGGGATCAGATATCCAGGCAATTATCTAACGCTAGAAGGGTTTCGTTAACACCCACATCCCTTGGAAACTTTGTCAGCACACGTGTGCAAAGGTCCTGGTGAGCATAACTGCATACTACTATTAATAATAATACACAATATGTATTAGGCGCTTAATACTGGTGTCTCTAAGCGCACCATATTCTGACAAATATATTATTTACCAAAACTTATAATAAACACACAACTTATACATCTGTTCTTTATTCAATAAATCATGCATATATAATAATACAAATTAGAGTGAGATCAAACATACATAAGGTCAAACATAGGATCAAACATAAGATCGAACAAACAAGAAATAAGACAGTGTGCACCTCCTTTGACCAACTCACAACTGCAAAATATTATTCATGAATTAAAAAGGTGTGTTTTCAGCAAGGACTTGAATCGGTGAAGAGAATGAATATTATGAAAGTGCGCTGGTTATTTATTCCAAAGGATAAGGGCATTTACTAAGAAAGCTCGCTCGCCATATTTTGTAATGGTACGAGGTCCAAGGGTTAACTGCAAGGTTGATGATGATCGAAGAGGTCTTAAAGAACTAGAAGAACGTAAGGAAATCAAATCTGAAATTATATTTAGGGGCTTGGCCATGGAGAATTTTGTATGTAAGAAGAAGAACTTTAAATGTTATACGATGGTGTATGGGAAGCCAATGAAAAGAACGCAATATTGGGGTTATGTGCTCAAACTTTCTCGAGAGAGTAACAAGCCTTGCAGCAGTATTCTGAATTCTTTGAAGTGGAAGTAGGTACGAATGCAGTAGGCCAGAAAAAAATCAAGGTGAGAGGATACAAATGCATACTACCCTGTATCGAAGACATCACAGTCTAGTTGAACGTGCTGAACTTTTTGTAATCTATATATTTCGTGATTGATTTATTCTGTATTTTTCAAAACCCTCATTTTCATTGAAATATGTCAATTATATATATATATATTTTTTACATTGCCCTTATTATCGAATGTTATTACTATCGTTATTAAATGTTATCCTGTATTATTGTATTCATTTACTAAAGCATCAGCTCTTTAGAATTAATTTACTGATTTCTGTTTCTGTATAATTCCCATATTCAAGTGGAATATGATTGATGTAAAATGGAATCGAATAAAAATCACGGGAAAAATGTACTGAATGGTGTGCATGACCGACAACACACGAGACAAACAATGTCGGTCTCGCAGACCTTTTGACCTTTTTTTGTGAGGGTTCAAGAGACCGACATCAGTTGTCTGTTGGTTTGTTGGACTGTAGGCCAACTGGGTTATTTTTGTCTAAACAAAATCTATTTATCAAGGTTGTCCTTTGATCTGGTAAATGTATCATCATTATCATCATCAACATCATCCTTATCATCACCGTTATCATCATTTATCAAAGTCAGTATTTTGCTTCCTACGGGCTAGCTAGGGGTTACGGGCTTTCGCGCCATGATGATATTTCCTCCCTCCACTTCTTCTTGTCGCGAGCATCCTCTTCATTTACACTAAACCTTGAAGCCCATCTGCACTAGTTTGGCCAGGAGGGATTAGACCTCCCTGTATGATCACTGACAGGTGGTTGTCTCATCAAATCAGCTCTCAATTAACATATAAAAAGAGGCTCATGGGGGACAATTAATGGTCACCGCTTAGGCATCATTTGCTATATAGAGGGCGAAAGTAGTTATAAGTAGTGCAATGGGGCTTTATGCTTTCCTTCTTCTCCTTATCTTTCCATAGCATTTTCGGTCTTTCTTTTCCTCTTATGCCACCCACTTCCAGATGGCATGCTCTTTTAACAAGTTCACTATTTTCCTTTTTCAACAAAGGACAATTCTCAATTCACTTTTTCTTAAACCTGCATTTCTTGCACTAAAAACTCTCAGCTATTCTGCACATCTCACATGATCCCACTTTCGACATGCCATGGATATGATACAAGATACAAAATATTTTATTTGGTCTTTGCAAACAAGTTACATAGAAATTTGTTTTCCACTGGCGTTACAGTAATATTCAAGAAAATACATAATTACAAGAAATTAATACATCACGTTCATAGAATGAAATAACGAACAAATATAGCAAAAGATAATGAATCGACAAAAATGGTCTTTGGTACTTCAAATCATGAGTTTCAAAATTAAGCCTTGGTCATTGGTATTTAAAATCATAATAGTTTCAGTATTAATTAATTTCCAACGCAGAAGTTATACGTTTATCGTTCATCGCTTTGTTGCTAAACCATTTGTTTCCATCGCCTTTGTCTTTCCCATGTTAACATTCAGGATTTTGCACTCAAATGAATGCTTTCTTCCAGTTGGTGAAATCCCTCTCCATGTGTTACATTGATTCAACCACAATTCAACATGATCCACAACAACGCGTATTTCTTAACCGATTCTGATAAAACATCGACCACAGTAACGAACAGCAGTGGAGACAAGACTAATCCTTGATGTACACCGTGCTTCTTCATGACTTGCATTACCATTACTGGCTCCACAGATCTCAACTGATGCTTGGAGAGCGCATTTTTTTTACCTCACCAAGAAACCCTCTTCTGGCCTGCTGTCCCAGCGACCTTCCATCCTCTCGTTGCGGTATCTTTCATCTTCCATATTTTCAGCTTTCTCACTCGAACTTGCTTACTCCTTACAATAATGCTTTTCATACATAACACCACTAAACTGAGCTGGAGCTCCCCTGGAATTATACCTGCACATTGTGTACTTGATTACACCCGCGCATATCGAGCAAGATGAATTCAATCTGTGATGCAATTACATTGCCAGAATGATAGCTTTCCTTTCGCTTGCTTTTTAATCATGTGTTCACAATCACCAAGTTTGACTCTCCACGAAATTCCAGTCATCTTCTTCCTTCCCTGTTCCCCACCAATACACTGAAACCGCCATTAATTCCCTCTTAGCCATCTATTCCTTCACCAAAGACCGTCACCAGCGAATTGAATTTCTCTTGGTCATTTTTATTTTCAAGGCCAGCCCCTGGGCTAGATCATCATATCAGGTTGTATATGGAAGTTTTCTGTCGGTTATGAAGGTTGAAACCAGTTGGAAGGACAGATTGATCTTGATTTCCATATTTTATTGTTACAACTATACCGAATACAAGCCCATCGTGTTACCTTGGAAATATGGGCCACTTCACATAATGAATCCAATTTAGCAAATAACTGAAATACATCAATTTACATCAATTTATATGATTTCAACATTCGTAATTTTTTTCATTTTATCAGGATTTAGCATTTCACAGTAAGACTGTATCGATGTAATTTGACGTATTCCATATATTTTCAAGGGACAGGCGTAGACCTTAAACAAAAATCCCTATCATCTTCACCATTATTTGCGTCTATAGCAAAAATTGTGAAAAATAGAGTAATGATTTCATCACTAAATAAACGAATCAAGCAGGACAAAAGAGATGTACAATTCCAAACTATGTATTCGTTCATTTTAGTAAGATGTTTACCATAATATGTTACGCAATAATGTCGATTATTTGCACAATAATTTTATCTGAACTTGATAAACCACATAATGATAGATGATTATGTTTCATAGAACGCAGGCTAATGACAAGATTAGATGTTATGTATTTGTAATATGTTATCATGCTATGAAAAGGATCTATTGATTTGAATAGGCCCTATGTTAATTTGTTTAATATGTAATCGGCTAACTTCGTAGCTAAACTATAATAAAGTCTCTTTATCGTTTGTGTTTTTAGTAGATATTATTCTTTGTCTTTCTTTTAGCCGGTTACAAGCTCACATGTTGAGTTTTGACCAACAGTTTATCATGGCTGGGATGACGTACAGGTTAAAATTCATACGTTGTCAAATGTATTGCCAATTTTTCTTACACAAACACGTCGTCTTTCTGTTAAAGGAACATTACTGCCGTATAATTTTAATATAATATCATTATGGTTATTATTGGTGAGTTGGTCATCTATCGGCACGTTCACTTGGTCAGCTCTCTGTCTACGCCTACAAACTGGTTCGAAACTGAGTCACATCTATCGGATGGTAATGTTAAAGGTCGGTCCACAGACGTAAATAATCATACAGTATGTGATTAATACACGTTTGTAAAAACCCAATTACACACACACACACACACACACACACACCCATTTCCTGTGAGCGGTGAGGAAACGACTTATTTCAGATTGTAGGAAGATTAACCCCAAAACTTGAAATATAACAATCGGATGCAAAAGACGTGTAAATCTGTTTATACTGTATTGTCTGGTAAAATTTTATATTATTGCACCGGTTTGTACTTCATGTCACAATTGTTTACGAACGCCCTCAAAGCATTAATATTGGAGAAATTTGACCTCTGCAAAAATTTCTTTACCTATTATAATCATAATACAGTTGAAGGCACTTTTATTATTTCTATGAAACCCAAACAATTTATTTTGATTATTACGGGACAGCCAATACTCATGTACTGACCACATTTCGTTTGAATAAATACAGTGCAAAATATGTGTATACTCGTTTCTTCACTGCTATTACAGAATGTACATGTTATGTGTTACTAGTTTAAATCGTAACAAAGCATCATTCATACAAAGAATTATATTCAATATCTTGAACTGAAACCACCTCATGTTTACTTTTACTTTCCTTTATCTTGTGCTTTAACAAAGAACGGTAGATATATGTGTACAACCCTTTTTTTCTTCATTTTTATACACAACCCTGTTACTATTTCTAATGCTGCTACTTCTTCTTTTATGGTGTTTTTCTTTTCAATATATTTTGAAATCTAGTGGCGCACCGTGCATGGTGTAAGACTAACTAACTTGTTGATGATTGGTGAAGCGCGATGATATTTTGCAACGGAAATAGGAAAGAAGAGGCCAAATTGACACTGACCTAAATCACACTTAAGTACATAACAAAATTACCGTGTAGTATTAAGACGTCAATATGTAGTGCATTTGAAGTCAGTTGAATATCCTAAAAACCAAGGAGTGGAGAAAAGTCAGAACGTATGATTTCCGAGTGTGCTAAACAGTTTCCATTATCTACGATTTGACAGATTATACAAACAGTGAATACCACTGTTTCACGTAGTGTAAACAAAAATTCTCACCTGAATAATATATTAGTTATTTCACGATGGGGCTATACAGTGTGGCTGATTACGAGAGACGAGCTCGAGAGATTCTATCGAGCAGCGCGTGGGAATATTATGACTACGGAAGAGAACGACGATGGTGCCTCCAGGACAGTGTCAACGCATTTTCAAGGTAATTCCGATTCTCTTCTATTTTTAGTATGGATACTAAATTATGTGTCGCCTGCCTATTCCTGGGTTAATTAAAGCATTTGAGGGGGTATATTGCTGTTCGACCTACAATTACTTCGTCTACAACCTAATTGGTCTATTCCCATACGGTCTACACCAAGCCCGTCTTACTAATATTCACATGGTCTATTAATTATTTCGTCTAATGACCATTTATGCTAATAGTCATTTGGTCTTATCTCCAATAAGTCTACTACCTGTTTGATCTATTGCTCATTTAGTCTAATGTCCAGTTTGTCTAATTCCCAGTTTATGTGAATGCCCATTGGTCAACCATCAATCGAGTAGTCTAATAATCATTTGATCATAAATAAAATAATCATCAAATGTTTACTGGAATTGAGCATTAGAAAAATGGGGAATTAGACTAAATGATTAATATTCCCAATGGGCAGTAGACTAATTTAAGATTAGACCATATGGAAGGTAGGCCAAACAGCAATTTACCTTTGAGGGAACGTCCAAGGTATTTGGTCACTTGCCCCATACGTGACCAAATGGAATAATATTGTGAACATAAATTTACATCGAACAATACTTGATAACTTGTCCCATCGAATGTCTAGCAGGCCTTGCGAATTTGAAACAGTTATAATGCACAAATTTTACACGACTTTGTAATCAGGTGGTTGGTAACGTATTGGACAAAATAGCCTGGACTTGCTCTCGAACATTAAAGTCAATTCCATGAGGATATTTGAGCTAACGTAATGCATACCCCCTTTCTAAATTTTATTTTGACATTACTATCAAAATAGTCTTGTAATAATGATACTGTCGATAAACTACAAACATCTTATTCACGACGATTGTAGTTATTATCACTAAATGTACCAGCTAGGAGATGAAAACAATTCAATTGATTTTATCTCGAGAATAGGCCTTCAAGTCCCTTATTCGATTCTACAACCTTCAAGGATCTCAAATACATTTGACTGATAACTTAAAATGTTGAAACTACTGCCGTACGGAGGTTTGTACACTGTAAATTGAAAGGATGTGACGTCATTGAAATAACTTTGACGTCATTACTTCTTATAATGATTACAAAATGTTAATGAAGGTTTTCAATGTGCTGCTAAATCAAGGCATAGATCTAGGCCGCACTTGTTACAAATGACCGCAATATCGGGGGCGGATCCAGCTTTTTATAAAGGGGGGTTTGGGGTGGTATGCAAGGGAGCGTAGCGACTGAG
>BEXV01000259.1:196818-207105 GCA_003118195.1 Hemicentrotus pulcherrimus | reverse complement strand
GCAATCCTAGCGCAACTGTGTTTTCTGTATCCCAGTCTTAAAGCTGGCTACTTCAACCTATATCAATTATTTTCATCTCTCTCTCTTTGCAAAGAAAAACTTTATGGGGGTACAGCAATGGAATAATGGCATATTAGACCTCATGTCTCGTTAACTTAATTATTTATTTCTGAAATCGGCTTACCGAGTAAATATGCGTAGAATGCTGTCGCCCGGCCTCTCCTCCCCCCTTTCGTTTGACCCTTGCTTTTCTCTCACATCAGAACCTTCGACAAAAACCCGCTCGCACCGATTGTATTCCCCCCGTTTATTATTACCTACGATCTGATGTCCACTAATTGAAACTCGAAGGATTTATTAATCCTCATCATGTCAGCATACGCAGCTAAACTTCATTTTATACTTCTTGCAACTCTCGGCTCGCACTCTCTCTATCTTATCTTCACTGCTCTACCCACCTCCTCTTCCGACCTACCGTTGTTCCTCTTCTACTCTCTCCCTCTAGTATCGGCATCCTCGTCGTTCAAAACTGTTTTCTTGTTGTACCTGCCCAACTAAAGCTGTTATGAATGTATTTTAACATTACTGCCATTGTCCCAGTTTATGATTATCTCTCGTTTGTAAATTGATCTTTTACCAGTGAAAAACGAATGGATAATTAATGCTTAATTATTTTTTCAATGACTAATGAATAAGCTGATTTCTTGAAAGTCTGTGTGATCACGTTACATGTTAATATGTAACGCGTGTAGCAGAAAAGTTGTCACACTCTTGTTGGTCCCATATGCTCATTTATGACGCAACGTTAGGGTTAAACTACGCTGGTTTTAACCCCAACTCCAATACTAAATAATTGCCAACCCTCTGCAGAAAAAGAACAACAAATCTTTCAAGGCAAATTCAGGAAAAGTGGCATATTTTGTATGCTTATATACATTTTTAGTTTTAAAAAATTAGGAATATATGGTTTGTAGGCCTAGGGCTCAAGGACAACAAAATAAGAAACATTCCTAAAAATAGGAATAGTCGGCAGCTACGATACTGTGCATTAATGTAGGGCCACTTGGATGTTGCATCAAATCCATCATTGTTATTATCCGACACCACACATCAAGAATTCAATAAAAATATGCCAATGTATTGAAAATCACTTTGTTTATTCAAAACAAAAGGGCAAGAGAGTCAATTAATTTGTATTTACACAATAAAATTTTGACCAGAGCATAAGTATGAAAAATAAAATACACAATTGAAGTAGAACCATACATTCATATGCACATACAAGTTCTCAAGCGGGTAAAATCTAATGCACAAATATACTACACAATTTGCCGGTAGTATGAAATACTTTAAACACGGAAAGAACAAATATTTGCTTGAAATACCCATAAGCACCATACAAATTGAGAGAGGTTCAGAATATAAAAATCAATTTAAAACAATCAAGATAACATCTATCANGGGGGGGGGACAATTACAGCTCAGGTAATTGCAAACTGGAAATCATATGCAGTGTTTTTTTTATAATATCTATGAGGAAACATAATTTCAATACAGATGCAGATATTAATGACCCTGTCCTCCGATTGCATAAATGTATAAAGGATTTCCCAGATTGTCAAGAACATTTTCTATATATCTTTGGCATCTTCCGGTTGATAGTTCACTGTGGTTACGTGTTATTAGACTAAATGTCAGACATGTGGAACGTTTCTCTCCAGAACTGTGAGACCATTATTTTTTTATTTTTTTAAATAGCGTATTTACTTTTTAGGGTACACGTGCACTTTCTTGTAGTCCTTTGTTAACATCACATACTATGAAAACAAGTGATCAAGCAAGCTGGGGAAATAAACCCAGCGAAGAAATGGAATTATGCAGTTCATATAATGTAAAGTACATTGCCCTGTCTTGCCATGTGTGATTCACATGCGATAAACATTCATCAAAGGTTGGCCATCACCCTCTCCGGGTGACATGTATGAATACAAAGCACATTTTAAAACACGTTTCACATTAAAAACAGGAAACAGGAAATAGCAGTAAAGTCACATGTATGCCTTGCCCTCAAGGGTTAATGACAAAATGCAGTTCATTACTTCATTGACCTACTTTATTCATTGCACTTTTTATTCTTTGGCAGCAAATGTCACTGGTATTGAATGCGTTGACACAAGTGAAACATGTATAGATTTCTCAATTGAATAAGCTTAAAATTTGCACTATGTACACATAAATAATGTAGTCCAAGGCCAATTTAAGTTAACAAACTGAAATTTTCTTCTATTTCTATATCAGTTTATCTTCCAGGATAATCAGTTTATCTTCCAGGATAAACAAACTGCTTTAAAAACAACGACAGACAATATATCTTCTCAAGAGGAAGTTTAGTTCAGGGAAAGGTGAACAAATAATTTGTCAATTTTAAAAAAAAATGTTAGTGTGGGAAGGTCATAGAAAAAAAAAAAATGTCTTCTCAAAAGAATGGCTCTCCAAATGCCCTCATATTCAAAATATGACAAGTAACTGCTAAAGGTGCTGGATCACAACTTTCATGCCACATGTATGTGTGGTCCCGAGTACACATTTCTGTGTACAGTGCATATGACCTTTAGCAAAACTCGGCCAATTTCCTATCATGTTGATTATACCAAAACATCACAGTATTCATCAATATTTGTGGCCATGTATGATAAAGCCTTTGGATTGATCGTAATGTTAATATTGAGCGTAAGTCGTGTATTGATAAAACTTGAGATTAATCATAACTCTTTATAGTATGCGGCCCTTATCTGCTTCATGACCAGCCTTTTCCAATGGCTTCCACGCAGCTTCTTTCTCAATGCATTTGCATGACCAGAACTCAACTTCATCTGTAAATGTTATCTTTGTTATCTTGATCACTGAAAATATAGATGCACAAACTCAGAATAATGCAAACAAAAAGCTAGCTAGGGAGATTCCAATTATTAAATGGAGATTGAATTTCGATGAGACAGCTTACATGAAAGACCAGGGATTCACCACACATAGGAGCATCACTATCCTGGCTGTGTAGTAAAAGCTGTGCTTTTGATTCTCAACATTTCAAACACTACTGTACATAACCCAACTGATTTCACTCAAAATCAGTACTTTAGTGACAATTGATGACACCTAAATAGCAGTAAAATGCATTTTTTAACTTACTGATGTTAAAAAGAATAATTACAAAATTCAAATTGTAAGTCTAGTGTCAAACTTTGCTTACAGCTGCATCGACATGATTGTGTAGAGTCTATGCGATATTGTGTGGTGTGTGTATTTGTGTATGTGTATAATAATACCTGCCTCACAGCAAGTATGCAGTGCTAGAGGTCAATACGCATTAGCATTGACTCTCTATGCTTTGCTGGAGTGGGATTCACCACTGTTGGAATTTTTTGTACCACCTCCCAACATTTTTCCTTCTTTACTAAAAGTACCGACTTATTTTTGTTAAGTAATTATGATAAAACCTAGTACTGTTTCTCTGTTACAATGTTTCTGTCAAACCTTACTTTAAAACAAAAACTAATTCAAAGTTTTTTCAATGCATTACAGTTAGGCTTTGGCATATCTATGAGCCAAATTTTAAAGAAATTATTCCCTTGGTCACGCCTTTTGTCATATATCTTTTAAGTACTGCATAATAATACAATGTGGTAAGCGATATGAATTAAACATGGTTTTATCATTCATTTGTAGGTAATTTGCTGCTCCTGGCTTCATCACAGACAGTGAATGCACCTACGACTTATATTGTCATTTTTCAGGTATTCCCATCAAAGTCATGAGAGAGAGAGAGAGAGAGAGAGAGAGAGAGAGGGGGTGGGGAGAGATTGTCACTTAATATTAATGGCATAATTAATTGCAGCATGCATTACAGATATAACACAAACCTTGATAAATACATTTATGTATATTCCATTTAAATGATCAGATTGAGTAGTCCTCAAAAAGACATGAACATTCTATAATACGATCCAAGAGATTGAACATGGCTTCCAGCAGCCTACAGCCCAATTAGCCTATACATCCATGAGAGCTCATCGTAAAAGCATGAGGGATCTCCTTCTGTTTGCCCGCACCATGCTCTCCTCATCCTCCAGGTTGGTGATTGGAACCTCAGGAGGGGGAATGATCTTATCCCCTTCTTGAGAATCATTGTCCTTCTCGTCCTCGTCCTCCTCCTCATTGCCCGGTAACCCACTGAGGTCCAGTAGAGGAATGGTCGGTGCCGACGATTCAGCCTGCCTTTCATCAGCTGTTGCAAGCTCTTGGTAGCCCTCCTTTTGAGGGCTTCGTGTAGCCTTAGAGTCAGTGACATCCTCAACCTGTTGCGCCTTCCATCCGCTATCGCTACCCCCTTTCTTGGAGTCGGCGCCTGATTTCTTCTTTTTCAATTTCAATTTCAGTTTCGATTTCTTTTTCTTCTCCACAGACGGAGCTTCGGGAGCAATGTCTGCCGGTTTGCTTCCGATTCTGGAGGGGCTACGCTGGGTGGGTGGGAACGAAGCGGAGAGGTCACTCACCTCTTGCAGCTTCTTCAGAGAGCTTACATTCTCTGATGTGGCTAGTTCATGGAGGGATTCAGCAGATGAGGAGTGGTAGTCTAGGGCAGGGGGAGGAGGATCCATGCTGATCTGTCTGGTGAGTGGGGGGAGAGCGGCCCTACTGAAGGGGACAGGTGGGACTATACTCCTGGCACTGATGGGCATCAGTTCATTCACACTGTTTGAGGCTGAGATGGAATGAAGAGCACAATATATTATTACTTTAATATTCATTAAAATTATTACACTCAAAGCTCAACACTACCAGGCCCCCAGGACACAACAAAACACACATCCAAACTCCCAGTATGTCAATAGGGCTATTTATGCATAAATACTCTCAAATGTTAAATCCAGACCACCTTCCAAAACTGTTCGTGTGGATCCCTGATACAAAAATCATCATTTCACTTTGCATTTACATAGCAAAAAGCATACACAGGGTGTTAAATGAAAAATATAAAAGAATATGAAACAAACTGAATGAAATACCCTAGCATGCTTTAGTAATGAGATATATATTTAGTATCAAATTAGTAATGAGTTATCGCTTAGTCTTTATAATGGGCACAAATGAAACAGTATAGATCAATATCAAGACAATGGGCAATCAATGGAATAAGCTCCCATCTAAAAAGAAATATAACATCAGGTTCCATGTTTGTGCCTCAAGTTTCCAAATATGATAGTACATGAATATAGATGTATGTTTGTGTTTAAAAAAAAAACATATTCCATCATGACTTACTCTATTATACATTAAACATGGTTTGCTTCTACGCTAGCACTTGACAAAGCTTTATCTAGAAAGGAAGGGTGATCACAGGTCATTTCCCATCTAGGTAAGACTATCCACTCAGCACTTATTGAACAAAACTCAATAACAACACAAAATGACCCCTTCTAATAAGATCTCACAAGTTACATCCGTTATTGACCTTAATGATTTGTTTCTGATTGGTAAATGAGCTTTTGCTTAAAAAGGTCATAGTAAAGGAGTGCCAACCTAGTGGACATTATTACTGGACTGTGAATAACATGATTCACGGTTTATGTCCCGCTGCAGCACTAATGTCCTTTGGTAGATAGAAATTTACGTTTGCTACTCTCCACCCAGGTGTAGAAATAGGGTGCCAGGTAGGAACTAATTTCCTGAACAGCTTTAAAAAAAAACTTTCTTCCAAACAACCACAGACATCATGAAGACCAATACCAATCACTTTAAAATGTTTGAAGTTAGGTATTACATGTAGTTAGGTTTATATTACTGTGATCTCTCTATGATTGTGGGAATCTGTATGAAAGTTTCCAAGTCACTTACTATGCAGAGGAAAGGGCATGGGCATAGCTCCACCTCCACCCTGCACCATGGGTATACTGAAGCGCCGCACAATGTGCTGCTCTATGTACGTCTCCGGTTGCATAATCCCTGCCCCCATGTTCCCTCCCAGCCCTCCATGGGGGTACATCCATGTCTCCTCTGTGTACGGCAGTGGGGAAGGCAGGGGACATGGTTGGGTTGAGTCGCCCGAGGCCTGGTAAGGGTTGTAGGTGGGGTGGTGCCGCTGGGGTAGGGATGCGGGTGGGGGCGGCAGGGCTCTGGGTGTCAGCCTCTTCCGCTTCTTTTTCTGCAAGTAACACCAAAAGAAGGCATCTTTATGAATCTTTAAATTCAACATGGGACAGACTGTGCACACATGGTCAAGTAATTCCCCTTGTGTGATCGACCATCAAGGTTTCACTTATCCAGCTAGAATTTTGGGGGGCATATCTCTCCTGTGAAATCTTTGTCATAATGGCCTCCCCTGTAAACTTGGAACTAATTTAACTTCATGGCAATCAGTATCAAGTATCAGCTGAGGGTTAAAGCACTTAGCTGTGCCACAGCCTAAACTTGAATGTGGATAGATTGTATGATTAACTAATTCGCTTGCATCATTTATAATATACTATTTAGAGGCATTTAAGGATGTTATATCATGATGAGTTCTGAGCTCTACAAGAATGGAATATCTATTATTATTATACCACTTGAATTTGGGCAGCAACCATGCAATTCTTTACCTTGGTTTTGCTTGAGGTAGATCTACCACTCTTAGGTTCCTTGACTTTGCCCTCCTGATGAACCACAACAGTGGTCTCTCTAGATATTTCCACGATTGCATTCCTTTGATTGTTGGTCCCTTGTGTAGTCTCCGTAGCTTGATCTGAATTATGTCTGCTTGGGAGAACAATAGTCTATTGTTAGAAGGATTTTTTTTGTCCAATTTATTTCAACACTGACACACTTAGTGCAGCCAATGGCTGTTCTTTTGCAGGTCTGTAGACTCTTTACATTAATCTTAGATTCTGGTAGCAGACACACAATAACAAATTTTCAGACTCACCCAAAATTTGCCTTAAATATTCATGACTTAATATTAAATGACACACCCTTGAGTAGTATATGTAGAGCTGAGAAGTGAGCAAATAAGGATAAGTAAATTCAATTTGTGTTCTTAAACCATGAGCAAATCATGCAGCCACTGTTTGGAAATGAGAGCTTTTGCTCAGTACTTTTCCAAATTATGCTTTTCATTAAATATTATTTCCTCACAGATTTTTTCTACGTTTCTATTCTCTTTTTTTTTGGTGGTGGTTCTATTGGCAGAACTCAAGATTAAATATTGACAATGATGTATTCATAATTCTTCAGTATAAGTTTAAATGACAAAAAATGAGGATGTAAGCAAAATGACACTCTTAAAAAGCAGTTTTCTCTATACTTTGATCAACAAACTGACACACCATCTCTACGCGTAAAAATGACTGTAAAATTGCATTGAAAGGTTTCTTCATTTCAAGAAAAATATGCAAAGTAATATTAGGCCAACGTGAACAGAAAGAGAAAAAAACTTCAAGTCTGTACCTATTTATATACAGTTGATTGAGAGATGATTGGAGGGATATGAATTAGTTGGTTGTAGCCTTACTACCAGGGCTAGTGTTAGGCTGATCTGAAGATTGGGTCTCATTAGTAACACAATAATTGGTGCTAGCAGTGCTGAAAAACACTAAAGAAACAGTGCAAGACATGCAGAAAATAGAATAGATACCGGTAGTGAAAACGTGGTAAAAGAGTTATAGAGTATAAGAACAGAAAGAAAATATAATTCTTGATAATAAATGAAACTTACAAACTTGCCACAACTGAAACTTTTCAGAACAATTAGACATAGAGTAAAGCGTGCATAGAAAATTTACATGTACACACATACAGAGGATTAATTGTGATTAAAATAATATATTTTTGCTTATACAACTATACTGGTACCACAAAACAAGCGTGCAATGAAAAGCATCATATTGAGGGACCAATAACACTGAAATGCTTTGTTTCATTCAGTTTGAGTTGTGATTGCGCATGTTGCTATCTGGTGCTAGCTAATATTTTTATTTTGCTCAGCTCTGCAATGCAGTCATAAATTGCAACCATGATAGGCTGCTCACAGTATAAAGTTCAATGTGTGTATGGGGAAAAAAAGGGGAAAAAAGAAAGAGAAAAGACAAGCAATATTTGTCTGTTCTAAAACAAAGTGATGAGGAAATTTGCAAGCATGGCGTGAATGTATCTCTATTTATTCACTTGGATGAGAAAGGAAAAGGATATGTGTGATATATTCAAATATATATAAGTATTTCTATACACAAAAGAGAATATCAGTAAGTTAGATACCGTATTCTTTTTCACCCTAAAAGTTTCTGAGTGGCGAGTCAACACACCGATTACTGAGCTGGGAGACATTGTCAGGCATAGTGCCAGGTGGAGGGGCATAAATCAAAACTTTAATTTTTTTTTTTGGTACCGTGTATAAGACCCACCCCCGACTTTGATTTTTTTTTCGGCGGCAAAAAAGTGCATTAATTATGGTAGACATATGGACCGTACTACAGATAATTTGGCCTATGATCTGCCATGAAAGCCTACCAAATTGTATATGGATATTATTCAGTGCTTGCCTCATTATGACAAAACCATGATAACACGCACATGAAACTCAGCACGCCTTCAAGAATAAAAGGAGTCAAAGATCTACTATGTACGTCATGCTACAAGTGTAGTTTGTGACGTAAACAAGGACTGCAGAAAAATTGTTGATAGTAATCTTACCTCCTTGTATTTCGCATTTCTATATCTTCATTGCCTCCTTCAGTTGGTGCAACTCTACCAGTCTAGAAAAAACAAAAGAACATTTTGAGACTATGATAATAACTTATAATTTATGTAATTTGGAAAGAGGCGAGATGAGTAAATACAAGAAACGTGGAGTATGTAACTATGTTTATGTAACTAAGTATGTGTTGTGATATTTCCTTTTCATTCTGTACCCCAGTTCCAAAAACTAACAGAGAAACTTTATCCACAATAAAGCATGGGAAGTGTACAATATTTTATTTGAGTAACTCAAATCTCAGTTACATGTATATGCAAATTTATACAAGAGGGTCACCAAGTAAGAAGAGAATCTGATTACTAAAATGCACATTCATGAGCCCCTGTCCATTTATTTTGTTAGGCTCAAACAATTCCATAATGATCTCTCTTCAATATGAATAAACGCATTCCTGAAAATAATTGGGAACATATGGGTATTCTGAACAACTGAAACACTTCCATATTTCTGACAAAAAAGTAAATATATAAATGTGATTTTTTTTTGCCACAAGAACACATCCATTAATCAAAAATTTATGGGGAAAAAGAAGAAAACAATATATATATATATAACATGATAGTTAGACAATATATATATATTTTATGATTACCAAATTTAGATGATCCCGACAGCTCGACTCTATTCCTAATCCAAACTCGTGGGAGACAGTGAGCATGGGAATAAATAATTTTCTTCCAGCATCTTTTCAAAGCTAATACCAAACTTTACACAAGGGGCATAACTTTATTGTAAAGACTGTCAGTGTTTTACCTAATCGTCCATACAATTCTATTTCTGTATAAACGATCTATTTGGGTCCTAGTTACGAATAATTGTTGTTTTGTTTTTTGTTTTGTTGTTGTTAGTGGGGGGGGGCGGGGGGCTCAATGTTGTCTATGGTCCCACTCTAAAGCCGATTCGGCGCTAGTGCCGTAGGCTGGTGTCTATACCTTAAAAACGTTTACGTATAGAGCCCAGGGGTCGCCCGGCTCCCCTCTCCCCATGTCTCTTTGATATACAAGCGAAATGTATGACAAACGAATAGAACTACTGGAAAATAATAAATCCGCATAAAAGTACAAATAATATCTCCCCTCACCCTGTTAAAAAATATAAAATGAAATACAATGAATAAATAAATAAATATATAGATATATAGATATAAATATTGTTTAAGTCTTGTTGTTTGACCTCGATCGTAATTGTTTACATTTCTAATTTTCATTGCTGGTTATCCTAACACTATTAATAAATGTTGACTTTGCAATATTAGGTCTATTATAAGATAGAAATACGAGATTAGTAAATCATTGATTGTTTTATTATTTTGATGTCGTTCTGTTTTTATTTAGTTTTTTGCATAGGCGGCCCTCCCGGGAAGGGGTTAGGGGGGAGGCACAGTGCCCCCACTTTTTCAGATACCCCAAAAGTGCCCCTTTTTACATAGGAAAAGTGCCCTTTTATTTTGTAAGAAGTGCCCCTTTTACATAAGAAAATGCCTCTTTTACTTTGACAAG
>BEXV01000259.1:151375-172261 GCA_003118195.1 Hemicentrotus pulcherrimus | reverse complement strand
CCCCCCCCCCCCCCCCACCACTCATCCATGTATGTAAATTCGATTCATTTTATATACACTGTTGGTCATAAAGGTGGAACAATTATTTTTACCCCAATTTATGGAATGATTTTGACAATGATTTATTCCTATATAGATCTAAATAATAGGTAACATTCTCAGATTTTATTGAATAATAATTTGCGAGTGTTTGTTTTGCGTGACTGCTAAAGCATGTGTGTGCTACTGTGAGCCCACAGGATAAAAACCGTGTCGATGTGCTATATTAGTGCCCTTTTGTGAGTCGTTAATCCTCATTACTGTCAGTTATGACTTAAGGACGTTGGTCTCCTAGTTGATTAGCATAGTAGCATACACATGCATTAACAGTCACACAAAACAAACACTCACAAATTATTATTCAATAAAATCTGAGAATGTAACCTATTATTTAGATCTATATAGGAATAAATCATTGTCAAAATCATTCCATAAATTGGGGTGAAAATAATTATTCCACCATTATGACCAACAGTGTATGATGTGCGATATCAATGAATTTTTCATTAATATTATTGTTATTCTTTCCTTCAACTAATTTTTTATTCTTTTCCATATTGATGTATTTGTAATTTTTATTTATATCTTTGAACATTACAAGTTTGTCATCAATGTTTGTATCAGGCTCTCGTTTGTTTTAACATGGAAGTTTGATTCAAAATACCGAAATGAACGAATGAATAAACTATACTATTTAATCAATAAAAAAAGTAAACAAAGATAATAGATCAGTGTCTGGATCGATGAGAAAGTGAGGGGGTGAGCAGGAATAACAACAAATACATATTTATACATACTAGTCAGCCCACTGACTTTCCCATTTTGTCATAATGTATTGGCAATTTGTCCTATATATTTGATTTTTCATATTCAACTTTTTTGATTTCTCTACAGCCTTTCATATTTTTATGCTAGTTGGAAAATTTGCATTTTAACATAACTGTGAATCATATATTTGACCAAAATCAATACATGATTTAACAATATATTATATTTCACATTTTCTCTGAAACCATGTAATTACAAATCAATCCATTGCATGTAAAATATAAGAAACTGACACATTTTTAATTTGTTTCCACACCTCAATCCATATCCTTGACACTTCAGTACATTTACAGAAGATATGATAATAGATTTCTACATCATTTCTACAAAAGGAACATACATTTGAATGTATATGTATTAATCCAAAATGATTCAGTTTTTCATTACCAAATACGAAATATGTAAAAGTTGTACCGGTACGTTATTCAAAATTAGAGTAGCTCCCTCTGTGGCAATAAAGCGTGCAACAAAATTGAAATTGACTAACAAAACAAAACAAAAAGCTAGATGTCACTTGTTGTTAGATGTGATGATTTCTAATACCGGGTCATGGATCTTGCAAGTATCAAGTCACAGGGACAAGTTCTTGATGTTTTTGAAGATCTGTAAGTAATAATGGTGTATTTTATTAGCTATAATTACCACAAATTTCCTGCTTCATACTCGACAGAAGGGAGCTCCACCTCCTCCCCGGCTCCAGCCCGGCGGAGGCGGCGGAGCTCAGTTCAGCTCAGTTAAGCAAGACGTTAGCGTGAGCATTGTCGGGTCATCTAGTTGGAACATCTTGCAGATGCCATCGATCAGTTGATTGTGCAGGTGGACCACTACACCGGGTTTTCCCCCTAGGCCTACTCTGAAACGAATAGTGCAAACTTTGTCACATAGTCACTCAGTGATTTTCCAGTTTTTGTTACCGCGAACTCGCAAAGTATCTTTCTATTTGGGAACAAAATTTTGTTTAAATCTTTAATTCAAATCACGATTTAATCTTAATTACAAGTCTTGTTCAATTGTAAAAAGTGAGAAGCTAAAGGGAAATGATACACTATTGTAGATAAAATAATAAACAATGAATTGTAGACTTACCTGTATTTCTTCCAAATACAGGTTTCATCAGTATAGTAATTTGATAGAGCTGCCCAAGTTCCATACACCCTTGTATTGTGGGGTCAGCAAACTTTTAGAAATTGCAAGATATCGGCATTGCTTTCCTTGATTTATATCGGCACTTCCTTTTTGTCTTGTAAATTATGTGCATATTTTAAGTAACCTCGCACCTGCGATATGACATTTGTGGTCTCCATGGTTTGTTTTCCTCTAAGCGCCAATGACGGCGTTCCATAGTCTGGTGATTTTGGCTAGCAGCGTGATTATCGCCACTCATTCCGTATGTACTCATCGGAGATACACGTGTGTACAATTGGTCATTTGTCAGGGCATTGCTTCGTACTTTCTTACTTCATAGCTGTAGTGTACGTCTTTTGCGACATAGTTTTTCTCGGCTTATTTAATCGTCCGCGGTATTATTTTCTTCTTCGCTGGATTAAATAGGAGTTTTTATTTGTTTCATTCGCCAAGTAGGCTATTCACTCATTTTCTTCGGTTTACGCTTGGGCTAGCCAGAGGCAGCCATTTTGTTTCTGGACACGTCTTGTTATTGTATATATATTCCCAGTAGTTTCGATTTTCGTCGAAGCTTACAGAGATTTTGTATTGCCTCGTTTTTGAATTGATCGAGTGATTTTTGTCGTGACAACGTAGTGATTTCGTCGAGAAGACATCTTTAGTTGGATCATTTTCCAGTCTCCTTATTCACTTCCAAGTTCCAGTTTTCCTACTCCTAGTTCTTTATTGGTGAGTTCACATTACAATTACAATACCCCTTTTCTTTTCTCACGTCTTTATAGTTGAACCTGCACTTGGGTTCTACAAATTGTACCTGTATTTCTTCCAAATACAGGTTTCATCAGTATAGTAATTTGACAGAGCTGCCCAAGTTCAAAAAGAGGAAGCTCATGCAAGTAGGAAACTACAAGGTCTGCGAAAATAGCCCAAATTTGTCCAATCCATCCCTTTTGCATCAGAGTAGCATCCAAGCATCAAGATTAGCAGAGGGTCATGGAAAACAGACTGGAGATGTGTCATTATACCCTCATGCTAAAGATCAAGGGAGTTTCTCGAGTGGTGTTTTCAGCATTGATTCCGACATTGATAACCTGAATGAGGATGGGGAGATTGGTGATGGATGTCAGATGGACAGTAGGAGTCACCCTCTTGGTTTTGAAGAGAACTTCTTGTCATCTGGTACCGTAATAATCCAAATTTTAAAATTGTATCATACTACCGTGCGAGTCAAAAAAAAGTTTACACCTAGTAGAAAATTGCTAATTATTTTAAAGATCATCAATGAACAGTAAATTATTATACATCTCATGAAAGAGTGTTTTATCCCAAATCATTTGGTATCATGATTGTGTGGTATGTGTTCACGCTTGGATGAAAAGGAGGCATTGTTCGTGAGAGTGCAAAAATCGACTTGTACAGTCAATACTTCACAAGGTCATGTGTTTTTGAATACATGTACTCCCCCTTTAAACATTTGAGTATTTTTTTTTGTACACAACTTATTTTGGGGATTCCTTACCGTCTGTATTTTGTCATAGTTTCGGGGGAATTCAATGGTATTATTGCTAAATATGCAAAAGAGCTGTTGCTACACTTACAATGTAATGCAAAATATGGTGTTTACATACATTTGACAAAGCAAGGTAATAATAAAAATAATATGTCTTGTTTACCCAGAGTAGCCTCATCAGTATTTAAACTGGTCTCCCTGAGGGCCCTGCAATCATATTATTATTACCCCAGTCATCGGCAGAGAAGTTAAAGATGAAACAATTGAGTTTGACTAAATTTCATTTTTGAGAGTATGTTTTTCAAAATATTCTAAGAATTGATGAGTTAAGGGGTATTCCAAAATAAGTGTTTAAGATATGTATATATATATCCAGATATATCGTTCAACGTAACATTCAGTTTGTGCTAGTAATCAACCCTTTGCTATCCTCTCCCTTACCCTTTTACAGAGTTACCATCAGAAGCTGGTTCTGGTGTTGTAGAACGTCCTCTGCAGGAAGAAGATAGACAAGATCATCATGTGAGCTTGAACCAAGATGGTAATGACATCCTTCAAGAAGGCACTGGAAAATTCACAGATGAGGACATTCTCTTTATGCTGCACAAGCCAAGATTAAAGAAGTAAGCCCCAGAATAGTTTGCCAAATATTTAACAATTTATTGAGATTTGAACTATTCTCTATGCTATGCCAACCTTGAAACATAAAGGGAATTTCAAAAGACCCAAGCTTAAGCTTAGGTCTATGAAATTATACTTACCCGTACTGAGAACATGATTTTCAAAAGCTTTCCCCTTAACTGAAAAATAATGAATGAAAGAAGAAGTAATTTGTACTATCTAGAAAGCATGCATGGTGTTCTACATATTTGTAATTTTCACAGAATTGATGCTTTTTTAGAATTCCTAAGATATAATTTCTGCCAAGCCTGTCCAGTGGAGTAAAGAGGTTCTACTCTCAACATCTAAAATTGTTTATTATCCATAACTAATCCTGTAATGTTGTGTTTGTTTTGCTTTGTTTTGGCTTTACAGGAGAAGGAAAAAGCCACCATGGCAAAGACGCAAACTTGACCTCGATGACCTGTGGGTCAAGGGTCAACATCTCCAGTGTCACCATGGTAGTGATCAAGAGGAAGAGGTCACAACTAAGCTCTTTTTAGATAGGTAAAACCAGGCTTCACTTTATGAATTTATTAAATTGTAAAAGACAAAAATCACAAAATCTCTGCTAAAATTAGAGAGTTGTTTACTTGATTTTTCATGTTTTTCCTTCTTTCTTGTGATTGAGATAATCTACTCCCCTGAAAGCAAGATATAGAATGCAAAATGATATTCTACTTCACATGTTATGAAGTTGGATCAAGAACACAAATAAATACAAAGAAAACAAAAAAATTGTGAAATTATATGTACAAAAGGAATGGAGAGTTGTTCACAGATGATGTCATCAAATTGAATACCGCCCTCTAGTGATTAGTCATTTCCAAAAGCTCTAACTTCCTTATTCCTTGCCCGATTTTGTTCAAATTTTCACTGATATTCTTTAAATATCTTAAACTTTACAATAAAAGTAACTTAGTATGAAGGTTTTGGTTTCCTTTAATATTACTGATTTACAGGAATCTAAGATGGGGGAAGATCAGCCTTCAGAACTACATCTGTGCAATGAGGAAATCAAGGAAAGGCAGAAAATGGCTGAACAACAGCAGCAGAGGCAAGTCAGACAGCAAGAAAAAATCTGTGAAAGACACTTCTCATGAAGACAAGTCCTTTGAAACTGTGACATCAGATGCTAGACTTAAAACAAAATCACCAAGGACTGAAGTTCCAGCAAGTATTCCACAGAAAAGTAGCTTGGTTGCAAGTTCAGGAAAGAAAGATATGGTGAATAGAGAAAAGAAGACGGTGAAGAGAGCTAAAAAATCTACAAGATGGTTTGAAGATGCGCCAGACAATACTTCGGATACATCAGAACAGGATTTCCGTCAATCAGAAATATCCAGTTGTGCATTTCCAAAGGAAAAAAGGTGTAGTGATATGGCTAGTAGCGCAAAGGAAGGAAAGGGAATAAGAACAAGCAGGTCACAGAAAGCAAGTAGAAAGGTCAAGGAATCCAAAGCAGACACATTTGACTCCAAAGCAAAAGGTAGACTGCGAAAGACTGAAGGCTCAAAGAAATGCAAAGTTTCTGGAGGCAGAAGAAACAGTTCAACCAGCAAAGGCAACAGTTCCTGGAATGACATTGATAGTGCCAGTGAGCTTAGTGAGGTTACCAGGACACAGAGTGGCAGCGAATGGCTTCCCTCCGACACCGCAGGACAGGAGAGTAGTCAAAGCCAGGAGTCTGTCGTCAACTTCATCTGCCTCACGCCGAGGAAATCATGCAAGCTGTCCAGGAGAAAATGGCGTGCCGAGGAGAAGAGAAAGACGAATCCTCTGTCCACCTCAGACAGTTCAGACTTTGGTGGCCCTATTAGGGGTGTATCTTTGTACCCTCGGGACTCCCTACCTGTGACAGACTTTCCTGGATGGGACGATGAGGAAGAGGTTGAGTGCCGACCGTTGTTCAGTCAGGGTAGGCATTGCGGTGGTGTTTGGAACACTATCATTGAGGAGTCATCATAAAGATGAGAGCAAGGGGAAAAGGAAGTCATTCAGAAAATTATTTATTGGACAGCCTTGGGCAGTTCTATACATATTGTTATCTTTCTATCCATGTCATTTTCATTTCATGTTTAAAGCTATGATTCAGCAAACCAGATGCTCATTGGAAACATCTTTTTTCTTTCTTTTTAAGAATAATTTAATTCAGTTGAAATTTATTGAAGATTTTGATGCATTACAAAGAAGTCAATTATTTCAATACTTGATTTATCTCTTTGTGTATTTCATGGTTCTTCATGGTTAAAGCTTGTTTTATCTGCCCAGAAACAAGAAACATTATCTGTTTAAGGTAGACATTGATTGAAAATTACAAGTCTGGCTAATAATTTATCACTTTAAAACAGAAAGCTTGCAGATGACGATCGTAGAAGTTTTAGGTCCAACTGCACATCAGATAATAACAAATTAAACCACATAAAAGTACCTCTTAGGATTTGGGGTATACAAGCGCTTGGACAGAAAATTCAGTGATGTTTTGATGACATCACACAAGCAGAATTGAATCTTACAAGCATAAGCAGACAACGTCCTATACTGTAACTAATGCAAATACTTTCAATGCTATTATTTTGATTGATTTCAATCATGAATGTATTTCACACCATTTGAAAAGGGATGTGATGCTGATAATTATAATCCCTTGCTTTTAAAAATTCAGGGCAGGGATGAATTATGTTTGTTCCCGATTGAAATGCTGCACATGCCATGATTTGGTTTTTGAATAATGATAAGTCTTTACATAAAATGCATACAGATTAGGATGTATAATACATTACCCAGAACAGGGCAATAAATCATGTGCAAGTTATCTTTCTAGAATCATCTTCATACAGTTCAGTAGTGCCATGCAACTGCGTTTTAAATACACAACACTATATGTGACTAGTCTCTTTTTCCATTTTTTTTTGGGAGGGGGGGGGGCGGTTGATCAATCTGTTTTCTCTGAGATATATTGTCATATTTTATGGAATATTGGAGAAAAATAATGAAATAAACAGTATAAATATTTGTAAACACACAAAGATATAGAGTACACTTTTATTTAAGTATATTTTGTATTTCAGTGCCAGTAATGTACCTATGATAGTAGATTGAAAGGTATAGTATTTATCCTTGAATTATATTTATTTGAAACCAAGCAAGTCAATTTTGCCAAGATGTATTTTTAAATATTGGCAAGAGATTCCCATTTTATTTTGTATCATTAAATTAATTCTTTTGCTGTTTATCTCAGCTTGTTTAAACAACCTTGTCACAACTTTGTTTATTTTGCTTTTGAATTTTTTTTTTTTGAAAACATGATTTTCTCTACTCTTGTTGCCATCTCTCCTCACATTTTCTTCTTTATCCTCTAATTATCCCTTATGTAATTCTTCTTTCTCATCCTTCCTCTATTCTTTCTTTCAAACATTCACTCTCTGTTCTCAAGTATTCTATCTCAATCTTTTTACCAGTACTTAATCGACAAAATAACCAAATGCATGTCACCTTGTAATTTGTAAGATTTCTAATACATGTATAAGCATTATTTATTGGAATATTCTACATACAATATCATAAAAAAGCACAAGCAAACAATATATTTACCTCTTAACTAATTCACTTTAATTATCAAAGAGCATATTGCTTTTATTAACACAATCAAATTGATAAATACTCATGTCTACAACATACTTCCAGCATAACTGCCTTGTACATGACAAGCTTCACTACTGACAGTATAATAAAATCACACTGTTATTTACAAATATTTTATACAAAAATTACTTTTTATGTTAAAATTCTGCAAAAATTTGATCATTGATTCATATGTTCATTATTAATACCATACTATAGGCAGGTATTTTCATACCTACAACTTCTTTAATCTCCAATATGGAGTTCAATCTAATGTTATATTTATCAAATAATTTGTAATATTTTGTAACATAAGATTTTAAATATAATAGTATTGTAACAAACAATATTGAAACAAAAAAAATGCTATGTATATATACTTTTTTTTTCTGAGTCTACATGTACTGTATTATCTCTACTGCAAGCATGTGACATCTTCCCTGTACCAAAGATACGTTTGAAGCAAATCATATAATTAAAAGAAAAGCTCATATGAACTGCTAATTACCAATGACAGAAATCTGCAATGCAATGGAAGATACGGTATGTGGGAATGTTCCATGCCTCACTTACGAAGTATATGTCTGAACACACTTATTAATGAGGTTCATTTTTTTCCCCTTTTATTTTGAACAATACATCAGTCTTGGCCACTATGATAAAGCAAAGGGAAAAAACAACAGGGGAAAAAAAATCCCTCATTATGTTAACAGAGGGATACAACAGTAATCTGGGGCAAAAGAATAACAAATCAGTTGGAATTGAATTCCCACTGATGACCTCCTGTGCATGTTCCCTTTCCCCCTGCATCTTTCACACAGAAAGAATGCAACAAATATGGTAGTGGAAACTTGGGGAAACTCTTTTTCTACATAGTAACACTTTAATTTTGAAAATGTTCCTTTAAACAGTATGTTACTATTAAAGCAGTCAAAATGTCAAAAGCTATAGTAGATACAAAAGGGCACTTCAAAGAGACTTTGTACACGACTCGCTAGGATATGCACATCTATATTTTGTAAGACATCTACCCTTTTTCGAAATAAAAAATGTTAGTAAAAGAAAAGATGAAATTTGACTGTGCTGCTATTAAAATGGAAGAAGTCCAAAACATTGCATTTTTAAAAATCTTTTCAAATGCAAGTACAAGCATGTTCCTGGAAGATTATGTCATTTCTGGTATCAGTGATGATTTTTAATTACTAAAGATTATTTGGGGTGAATAATAATCTTCACATGCACACTTGCAATAACAAAATAGATGCATTGAAAATAATATCACTAGTGACATTCGTTTGTCTCGCAATATATGGTCAACAAGGGATCAAAAGATCACAACGTTTCGTGCGCCACCGCAACATTTTTTCAGGTGATAAAATCGTCGCTGTTTTCACGAAGTGACGGTAGTGAAAACAAATTGCATTCACTTTGCATTACGATTTTCCTCACTACCGTCACTTCGTGAAAACAAGGACGAAATATATTGTATCACCTGACAAAGTGTTGCAGCGGCACACAAAACATCGTGGTCTTTTAGATCCCTTGTTGACCATACATTGCGACACAAACTCACGTCACTAGTGATATTATTTTTTATACTACATCCACAATGAGTAGTATTTAAATAGATGCAGTTCACATATGGGTGCGGTTTCAAGAGACAAACCTCACACCCCCTCCCACAAATGAAATATAAAAGAAATGATAATGAGAGATAGCTAGAGGAAGCTTTAGCATTCTAAATTGATATACAAAGAGAAACTCTTGGCCAACGCTGCTACATGAAAAGAGGTCTATTTGTTAATGCTTGGATCAATCATTAATAATACTCTGCAATGCCTATATGTGCTTGTGAGTATGAAACGGGAGGGGAAAAATTAATGCAGAAATGTACACACAGCCGACTACCGATGTTCTTTTCTAACACATGCAAATATAATGTCTACAGTGATTTTGTTGTTGTTATTACTATGATACACTTTATTGCACTGATCACAACTGTGGTGAAACATCCACTGCTCCTCACAGGCCATTTTCTTATTTGCTTATATGAATATACACTGGAACAAAATTTGAATGAAATTTGCATGTTTTATACATAATTTCATGAGCACCTTATCATTAAACTGATACACGACTGACCATACAGAAAATATGTTGCTTGTTACATGTTCTCTTGCATGAACATTTTTAATGACCAAAACTTAAAGTTCAAAGAATAAAGTTCAAAGAATAAAGTGATGACTCATTGACAGGCATATTTGGTACATGTACAACTAAGTAACCCACTCAAAACAATTTCTATCTCCATTCCTCAAGAAGATAAACCAAACAAATAAAAAATAATGTCATAAAGATTATATATGCTTAAAAATTATAACATTGATTTAACAAATAAGAAGATGTATACCATTTGGTCAAAATTTCCAAGTACCAAATCTAACACAAAGGAAATAATATGAAAACAAATGCTATAAGAATGACAACTACTTTCAATTATGATATCACTAGTCACTAGATTAAAGAAAACAAGATCCTAACAGAATTTTTCTGTAAATATAATTTGCTTTAAGCTTAAATACATGTGCACATATATATGTATGTGCAATAGGAGACTCCACTTGTGAATATCATGAACATATTCATATCAATATGTTCATGACATTCTAAAAAGTTTCCAAGCAAATATGTGCACATATGTTTCTCTAAAATGGACCAGACCATCAGAGTGAAAAACAAAATAAGATTAATATAAATAGCATGTTCTCCTTTCAAAAAAAATGTAATACATGTTTGAATGTCTCATGTTATATATATATATAAACAACTACCGGTATATTTTTCAAATCTAAATATATCTTGAGATCATNAAAAAAAAAAAAAAAAAAGATTTATAAATATTGAATTCTAACCCAAGTCTAAAAGTAAATATATTGTAGTTGAAGGTTTCATGTTCTACCAGTTAATGTATCATGTCTAGTTGAACCATAAATCTATTCTCTCATTCTCTCTTCCACATTGCAAAAAGTGCACAAATGATTTAATTAAAACCAACAATTTTCTACAAAAGTTGAATATATTACAGTGTCTTGATTAAATCATGCTACTGCTCAAAATCATATATTCTCAAAATCTTTAATAAACATATCTAGGTAATTACAAGCCAGAAAATCCCGAAATGCGTAGATACTTTTTAAGCATATGTAACAGATATGATTTTTCAAATAATTATTTCAAAGTGTAATAATAACATAAAACAAAATCTTGAGCTCCTGCTAATTCTACGTGTAGTTTGCATCAATGGATGTGATATTTTGAACAACTGATTACGGTACCATAAAAAGCTTGAATTCAGATTTCAATGTCCTAGCTTACAAAGGTTGTACCTTCCAGATATTGGAGAGAGAGTTGGTCAGCTCCTTTTTCCATTTTATGATCCTTTCAATAATTCAATTTAAGACAGCGGTGTATAAACAATGTAAATAAAATCTTTGATAGGTGCAGTGCATGATGGGTAGTTGAGAGACACACCCATGCTCATAATCTGTGGTGGTTGGGATGAGAAAAAAATGTCAGAAAAAAAGGGAAAAAGAGAGAAAAACAGACAATGTATTATCATCTCTGACATTCCATTGAAAAATTATAGCAACAATGCATTATCTGAAACAAGGAAGGAGAGAACACTCAAGATTCAAAAAAGAAAAGATGAAGACATCTATGAGTTATCATTAAACAGCTGAAATTATGAATACGTACAATTTCACAATTATAAATATGCATACAAAAATGTCCCCCTTGCAACTAAAACATGTTATTCGGCAAGAAAAATATTTCAGATAATTATTCCTACAGAGGATTTAAAGCTGAAATACAATTGCGTTGAGACCCTTTGTTAACCATGGTCAAATATTAAAGTATTATAAGATAACCCACATTATGAAGAATGCCAGAGGCCCTGCTTTGCGAGAAATATGACATCATCAATGATTTGACAAAGGCTGATCTTTCGGAAAAGAAGAAATATAAGGAGGAAGTACAAGACCTGTATATGAAGGGAACTAAGCTCTACTTGTTTGCAGGGTTCTGAAGGGAAGTGAAGTTGTCCCATACTTCTCTATTCCTAATGTGACTTTAAACTGAATAGACTCTGAAACTTCATTGGTGACACAAAGATATCCCTCTATTTATTTGATTTGTGGCGTAGTACCATAATTCTACTTAGAGATAAAGATGCTTATGATGGACTAAATTCAACTGAACTGAACTGGCAAATATACAAATCGTCCCTATTTTCATGAAGTGACGGTAGTGAGGAAAATCGTCAGGCAAACTGTACGCGATTTTATTTCACTACCATCATTTTGTGAAAACAGCGACGAAATTAGATAATGATTACAACATAAAACATACGTTTCTTGAGTTTACATGAGTCAAAACTATTTCAGACAATGACATTTTACAAATTGACAACAAAATATGAATATAATTTGTTTCATTCATCACTACTCTGTTCTACTAAAACAAATGTATCAATACACATGCATATAATCTGAAAATGTGTATCAGTATATTATCCCTGTACATGTATATGTTTACAAAAAGATAAAAAGAGATATAAATATTGAAAGGAGATACAAATATGGAAAAACCCTCTTTACTGTTCAAATTCTCATTACATAATTATCAAGGCAATGTTTATTTTAAAGTGTATACACACATTAGCTTGCATAATAAATGCACAAAATGCTATCGTTTTTTTGACTTCATATTTCTTATATTTCTTATTGTTGATAATGGTACCTTAATAAAATATACTTATATAATAATCATGTTATCATTCACTTATTTTATAACAATAAACTTTTACTTTCCATTTTCCTCCAAAATAAAATACATTAGTAAACGATCAAAATTGTTAGATTTTCTAAGATGTCTTTGATTTCACTAGGTATATCTAAATCAATCGGCAAAAGATATATAAAACACACTTCAGATCTTCTATCACATATACTGCTATGTATAAATTCTGGGTATATTTTCTTTCCCATATACATGCATATATATCAACATTCATGTAATGTCACACATGGATTAATAAATCCTGAGAATTTAATACATTTTGCTTCTAATTCTGAACAATACTAAACATCACTAAACATAATGAAACCTGTGGTTCTACATGATACACAGATCATTCCAATGCACTACTTTTTTAATGATTCTAACTCTACATCGTGTACAATGTTTGAAACAAACATATATATACAAACACACTAAAAGCCAGGCAGCGCTGACATACAGCCCAACAAAGGTACACAGCTAACGTCTAGTAGACAGCGGAGGTCACAACACTGGACACAGGTCACAGACAGAGGGCGTGCTACAACATTGAACACATTACCGGTGGAGTACAGGTGGTGAGAGGTCCTTCTTCTCAAAGTATTCCGACACTTGTTTGGGCACCTCAGCCAAAACACACCTGGCTAGCTGAGCAGGAGAAGCCTGAAAGATTTAAAAAATATCAAATGATCATTAAAATAATGATCTGAATTATTAAGGACAGACCTAATGTAGAAAAGAAGAAAAGAGAGTATTACAAAAGATTGACTTTCATTACGTTTTATTGTGTTAGCTTGCATTATGACCGAGGTAATAATATATCTGTAAAGCGCTTAGAGACATAATAATAATAATAATCTTTAATGGTCCACTCCAAATTTTTATTAAACCAAAACGGAAATTCTTTTTGCCCAATTGATCGTGAGCCCGGCAGCCACTGAGCAGCGCCAGATTGACATTGCTCTATCCCTTATTGTTGAACGCCAAACAAGGTAGCAACAACTCCCATCTTTTAACGTCTTTTGTATGATGCGGCCGGGGTTCGAACCCACGACTTCCCGGTTGTGAGGCGGACTTCTCTACTGACTGAGCAATACAAAAGCGGAAAATTATTATCATTATTTGTTGCCTGGCTCCCGTCTTATAAAGACTTGTGATTTATCTGAATCAATCGCAAGCCTACAGTCTCCTATCTCTTACGTACAATATTAGAGCAAATAAGCTGTGATTAATCGCAACCATTTATAAGCCCGGGCCCTGGTATCAGATATCTTTCACAAACTCATTTATTTGACATGGAAAAACAACACTTAATTATCACAGGTAACAAATTGAATACACTTCAAAAGATGACTAAGATTACTTATTGGTTTTGAAGTTATATGTACATATACCACAGTATAGGTGAACAAACACACAGATGAATAGATGGGTATAACCCAAAAAGACGATGCATCTGTGACAATCTTTTCTCCCGCAAAGTGAATTTTTTTAAATGACCTTTAAAGATAAACATATGCAGTGTCTTTCATTGAATGTAAGAGGTCTGAGGTGGAGCTTTAAAAGAATGAAGATGTTTCTTGGCTTCAAGAAAAACAAGCAGATATTATTTTGCTCCAAGAAACTTCTCCAGATACTTGGGCATCTGAGTGGAAAGGCAACTTGTTTGTTTTGCATGGTTCTGTACATCGTAGAGGGGTTTTGATCATGATAATAATGACTGTCGAATACAGTGTTGTATCTAAATTAATTTCTGATAACGGATGGTATTCGATATTATAAGGGAAACGCTCTCGGCGGTCTTGCCTGCATTATGCAATTCGATATGATGAAAAATTGAGGTTGGAACATTATCTATAGGCAGGGTGGCCCATTAGCAGGCCCCAACAAACGAAATCCTCTGAATGTAATCAGCATTTTGAAGTGAATATTGATTAAGAATCATGAACAAATAAGAAAAATTTATTCATTTATTCTGATATTAAGTTGTGAAAACATAATCAAAGTTTACTGACCTAAAATGACCTTTGACCTTGTGACCTGGAATTTGTGACATATGACTTGTGATAGTTCATAACCCTTGGGTACAAGTTTCATGGAATTTGAACAAACGCTTTAGAAAATATGCTAAAAATTCAAAATTTTGATGTTGATGCCACAAAAAAAGTCTAAGTTTGTTGACCTTAAATGACCTTTGACCTTGACTTTGTGACCTGAAATTCAACTCACATTTTTGGAAATACTTGATAACCCTTTGGTCCAAGTTTCATTAAAAAAGAAGAACTTATACTTTCAAAATTATACTAAAATTTCAAAAACTTAACCTGAGGTTAAGTTTTTGATGTTGACGCCTTCGCCGATGCCGTCATCGGAAAAGTGGCGCCTATGCCACGCTTTTTTGCTACGCAGACGAGACAAAAACCAGTTTTTTATGGACATGAGTTTATAATATGCAATGTTTATGCATCAACTGCGAATAAAAGAACAGAGCAAAGAGTTTTTTCCGAACATTTTGTTACGCAGCTACACTCAGTTGCATGAAGATATAGATAATGGGAGGTGACTTTAATGTACTTATGGAAATAAATCTTGACAGACAAGCTGGGCACCCCCAGTTTTCCTAACAGGTTGTCAATGTACTTAATGAGATGCAAAGTGAACTTGGTCTCATGGACATCAGGGGCGAATTTCTTGAAACCGTCATAAGTCTATTAGTGCGTGGATATCCCATAGAAACGTGTGTTAATTCTATAATACACGTTTCAAAGGGATGTCTATTAAAGAATTTAGACTTATGACGGTTTCGAGAAACTGGCCCGTGGAGAATTAGAAATCCTACGGCTAAAAGGTTTACATAGAAACGGTTACAGCCATTCAGTCAGAGCCGCTTAGATATTTAGTTCACTACTGAGATCTTACAAGGCTATTGAAGGTTGACATTGTTCCAGGAGTAAGCTGTGACCCTTCTGCTATTGTTTTAGAATTAAAAGTTCACAACAACAAAAAGGTAAAGGCTTTCAATTGGAAATTCAATAATGATTTATGCAATGATGATTCGTTTTGCTCTAACATGTCAGATAACATAGATAAATGGTTTTACGAAACAGTCCCGTTTGAAGATGTTTGTATGAGGTGGGACTTTTAACAATATCAGATGCATTTATGTTCGAGACAATATAGCATTGAAAAGGCAAAAGCAGGAAAAATTTGAAGAGTTGAATTAGACAAAAAATTACAATATTTACAAGGTTTACTTGAAGAAGAAGGTGATGCACACATTGAAGAAGGTGATGCACACATTGAAGAATGTGATGAGCATGTCAAGTATGAATATGAGTCTTATATGAACAAGGTAACTCAGGGTATTATTATACGCTCAAGGGCGAACTGCAGTGAGTTTGGAGAAAAAAATACTAAATATTTTCTCAACCTTGAAATAGCCCACAGGAGTAGATCCTCGATCTTCATCCTGCATGATGGCAGTCTTGTCATTTCCAATGAGAAGAAAGTCAATGAACATATAAAATAGTTTTATGCAGAGTTATATAAAAAACCAGTGGTTAACTTTGAATTGAATCATGTCTTTAGAACAGGAAAATCAACCTAAATTGTCTGAGCGATAAAAATGCGACCGCAGTCTATCATTAAAAGAATGCACACAATCTTTGCTTTTAATGGCAAAAAAATGTCTCCGGGAAATGACGGCTAGACAGTCAAGTTCTATTGTAGGTTTTGGAAACAAATTGGACAATTACTTGTAGAAACACTCAATTTTTCTTTCGAAAAAAGAAAACTTTCTACTTCACAATGGCAAGGGCTAATTACTTTGATTTTAAAAAAAGGGAAGTATTATCTTCTCATCGAAAATTATCGCCCAATCACTTTGCTTAATGTCGATCTGAAAAAAGGCTCAAAAGCGTTTGCTGAGAAACTTAAAGTAGTCTTGCCAGATTTGATACACTAAAAAACAGATATACCAGTGAGTCAGTGAGAACTATATTTGACGCCCTTCATTATTCAAAGTTAAAGAATATACCAGGGATTAGTTTAGACTTTCAAAAGAGCATTTGACTCCCTCAGATCAGTTAGTTTTGGAGAACAGTTTGTAATTTTATAAAAGTCTTATAGAGTGCGTCCTAGAAAAAAACGAAACCGAGAATTATTCTTTTTTATTGATGTTATATTATAACTTAATCACAATTATAATTAATAAATGACACATATTTGTAAGGCTTAGATCCTCCTCTTTCATTTGATGCAGCTCATATGATGCATTTTTCACGCATGAGTGATTAACAAGGGAAACGCTCTCGGCGGTCTCGCCTGCATTACCCAATTCGATATGATGTAAAATGGAGATTGGGACATTATTCATAGGCAGGGTGGCCCATTAGCAGGCCCCCAAAAATGAAATCCTCTAAATATAATCACATTTTGAAGTGAATATTGACTAAGAATCATCAGAAGAATTATTTCATATTAAATGTACCACGATCGGTAACTTGAATGAAATATGAACAAATTAATTAAAAAAAATATTAATTCTCATATTAAGTTGTGAAAACATAATCCAAGTCTACTGACCTTTGACCTTGGGACCTGGAATTTGTGTCATATGGTTTGTGATACTTGATAACCCTTGGGTACAAGTTTCATGGAATTTGAACAATCAATTTTGAAAATATGCTAACAAATTCAAAATCTTGATGTTGATGCCACAACAAAGTTTGTTGACCTACAATCACCTGAAATACTACTCACATGATCAAGGACACTTGATAACCCTATAGATAACCCCTAAGTTTCATTGACTAAGAACTTAAACTTTCAAAATTATATCAAAAATTCAAAAACTTAACCTTAAGTTTTTGATGTTGACGCCGCCGACGCCGTCGCCGCCGCCGTCACCGTCACCGGAAAAGCGGCGCCAATGTCTTGCTTGTTTGCTACGCAGCCGCCGCCGTCACCGGAAAAGCGCCGCCTATGTCTCGCTTTTTTGCTACGCAGGCAAGAGGGTATCAAAAATAATTTGGCGGGCGGTATCTGAATTTCAAAGAGAAAATCACATCTCTAAAAAAGGCTAATTTTCTGCCCTTTTTTTAGATACTTCAATCAGGAAAAATGAGGCAGGAATAACTTAGTTCTGTTTGTTTAAAGTAATGCTTGCATTTCCATAATTGGATTAAACAAATTCGTTTTCACTGGCTGCCTGCCGTAGCAACAAACAGAGATGACAAAAGACTGAACTCCATTTCGTTGACGATCAGCCATGCATCAAGTCCCTCGCCTTCTTTGATTACAGAAAACTTGCCCAACGTTCATCATTTTGAACATTATGTTAACTATTTCCAGACGGTAGACAGTTTTATTTCTTGAAGACGTAACAAAATAGATAGGCACAATGAAAAGTGGTGCTTAATTTCCATAATTTTAGGAAATAATCTTATTTAAGCAGTTTAGCAGATGATAGAACGCTGACAGAAATCCTTTTTTGTTCTAGGGAGGGGGAATTTTGATGATCACTGATGATTTCTATTCTTTATACTATAGATCCATTTGATTTCTTCTTAGATTTATTGTTGGTAATTGGATATAAATGTCTATATATTTGAATGTTGAATGTAAAAATGTTGAATGTAAATATGTTATGGGATCAAAAAAAATTATCAAATACAAAAACAAAAAATCATAAGAATCTAATGAAATAACTTTTAAAATGGATAAGATATTATTATTTTTAAACAAAACTATCAAACCTGATGATTTGGAGTAAACCGATGACAGCAACAGTGAGCCAAACAAAAGGGGACACGTATATGAGTCTTGAACCTTCACCCTCGTAATTGAGGGATTTTGAGACCTAGAAAGCATGCTTGTTGGCCTACCTGCTTGAAGTCTCTGAAGGGAACAAACTGGACAATGTCTCTCGCCGCGGGCTCACCGCTCGGCGACTTCAGGGTGCCGTCATCGCCGTCCAGCATCCTCATGTCAGTGAAGTCCGCCTCGCCGATGCCCACAATGATGATGGACATGGGAAGATGGGAAGCCTTGACCACTGCATCCCTGGTCTCATAGATGTCTGTGATGACACCGTCCGTCAACAGGAGGAGGATGAAGTATTGCTGTGAAAGAAACAGAGAGAAGGAAAAGGTCAATCTTCACTTATTAATCCTTATTGCCTTTTCACAATACCAGACTCTTACCAAGATTTAAATTATGAAGATCATATTCAAATACTCACTTCATTTGAAGCTTACCAAAGCGATGCAGCCAGTGCTATCCATAATCTTGAGGCTTGTGTATACAATGTTCATAATTGGTTCAAATCATTTTCATTGAAACTAAATCTTACAAAATATTAATTTTTATTGTATGGTTCTGAGACTCAGTTAGATAAGGTATCCATTACTTCCATTACCCTTGTTGGGCAAAACGTTATTGTATCTCATGTATTTTGTAACCTTGGTGTTTATTTTTTACTCCAAAATGGCAATGTCTGTACAAATTCAATACTTCTCTAAATCAGTCTGGTATTAGTTGCGTAACCTAGAATTCATACGTAAATAACTGATCGATAAGTTGAAGCTAATTTGAGGATAGACTGATTCATTCAAAGCAGTCTGAGATTGGTTTATTATACTAGTATACTATATAATTTCTATTAATTTAAAAATGAGCATGATCAAATTCCCTCATAAATGGAATAAACAAAAAGAACTCAGCTGTCACACTCATGCACATGTTTGTGATGTACATCGAGGACTCGTAATACACATCAGTATGTTATTACATATTTGATGATACACACTTTTAAAGAAATATAATATCCCAAGGATGATCTAGAAATTTACTGAATAACCAAGGACCTACAGAATTTTTTTCTGTGCACCTAAATAAATGTACCTCTATACAAAATGGTTTCAAAATTCACTGGGTTCTCGCACCGAGGACGTTTTCGTTTCGTGAGTGGTGGTCAAAGTGAAGGTGCAGTTCTTATGAGAATCCTCGGTACCCGTTAATCCACCCACACACATCTGCACACACACAAACCCAAACCACACATTACAACAAGAAGATGGAATATCATATGTGTGCTTCTGAGCTTACCGATGCTGTCTTATTCTCTTTAAGAGCTGCTTGGGCAAACTTGGCAACATGGTTGATGATGGGTGCTACGTTTGTAGGACCCCACAATGATACTTGCCGAATACACGACTGGTAAGCTGCTACAATACCACTAACACCTGAAGATAATATAAAGTGAAATGATATAATCATTTGCAACATGATATCTTAAAGAAGATAACTTACAATGTAGGCTACATTTCAACTACAAAGAACAGAAAGTAAGTAGGGTACCGAGAAAAGAGAAACGGTATATTACCTGAGCTATCCTATGACAAAGTTATTTTTTTCATCAACACACCCCCTTTAATTTGATTTATCTCATACCTATTGCAGTGTTAAAAGGGTAGTCTAAGATCACTTTATATGGGGGTGGGGCCTGTTGGACAAAGCTCAAGACAAATAGCCAAATATTGCTGAACAAGCAAAAGAAATAAAGACCACTAATATCTGGACTTTAACAAATAGGCTCAAAAACTAAAAATTCACTGACATAAATTTTTGAAAGAGGGGCAGGAAAGGGTTCACCATCATCCCCTAGCAATGTCCCTACAGTCTAGCAGCCTAAGAATGAATCCTTTAGTTTCCCCAGCAAGACATCTTTGTTCTATCCTTCTAATTGGTTTTCAACTGAAATGTGCTAGAAAATAGGTTCACATCAAAAGTAGATATTGAAAGCTGTAAATGGTTATCAGATATTTAGCTTGAGCACTATGCTAGCTATCGACTATAATCATGGGAAAAAAACTGGAGCACCATGGACTTGAGCTCTCAACAAACAGACATTATTATCAATGTCAATTCTTTAAAAACAATTATCTACGTAATACTCAACTCACCTGCACAGAAAGGGTTATTTGGCTGGAAATTGATAGGGAATTCATGTGATACAGTTCCATTGGGTGGAATCTTGGCACCGAAACCTAGCGCTGGAAACAACTTATCACTGTTGATGTGAGTGATGAGAAGAATGAGAACAAACATTAAATAACTTAATCTTCTGGATACTATGTCTTGTGTATTTGTAATCCTGTTAGTACTAAATCCTGTATACTACTAATTAATCCAACTGCAACTCTTACTTCATGTATTACTGCTATAAGCACTAATTTCACTACTTCTACATACTACTACTA